>PVIC010000993.1:0-101893 GCA_004025085.1 Thryonomys swinderianus
AAAAAAAAAAAAAAAAAAAAAAAAAAAAAGCACTGATGTAGTTTGCCAAGACTGTCCTAGGGTTTTGCTACTAAAATGGTAGGGAACAGACATCCTACCTTTGAGAATCCCATGGTCTGTATAGCAGTTCTCAAGCTCAACTCCACCTCAGAATCATCTGGGAAGATTTGAACAGTTATATACCTGGCCCCGGACTGGAGGAATTGATCAAGACCTCTGAAGGGGACCAGGCCTTGTTATCCCTTGTTAGCTCCATAGGGGAAGCAGATGGGAAGCCAAAGAAGGCTGTGGACTACTAAGAAGGGGCCATCTTATAAACAGAAAATCATGCTGCTGGGATCAAGTTATTCTTCAGGGAAGCAGTTGGGCTGAATCACAGAGAAAGGTTTGAGCAGGGTGTTAGAAGTTCTGGGTTTTGTCTTTCCAGGCAATTGTCTCAGCCTCCTTGATCTCAGTTTTTAGTATATGTGCTGCCGAAGCGAGCACTTGATCTCAGTTTTGAGTCCCAGACCATGGTGGTTCTGGCTGATCTCTTGAGTACGGATTCCTCTTTAGCAGTGGTGAGCTTAATGAGATGAGCATAAGTCCCTGTCACACCACACATATTATTAAGTTTAATTTCTGTCACGTTGCTGCAAAAAACAATGGCAAAATAAAAATACAGTTAATCTGGTTGTTTGAGGCACTAGTGCCAGATGTGAATCCAGGCTAGCAAACTCCATCTTATCCACCTCGCCCTGCAGAAAGAAAGTGTGGTTTAGACCATGAAGCATTTTTTGCCCATGGTGGTGGCTCTCAGACTATGTTACTTTGGCCAGCGGAATCAGCATCTCCTTGAAACTTGTTAGAAACACAAATTGTTGAGCCCCATCCCAAGCTATTGCATCAGAAGCACTGTGCTTGGTTTCGAGGCACCTGTTGGTCTGAGATAGAAAAATACTCTTTGACGTGTATTGCTCTCTACCTGACCCATGCCAGTTGCAGGTAAAGAAGTGACATAAATCACAAGGTCTATGACTGTGTAGGGCAGTTTTGTTTGACAGGGAAGGGACAGAAGTGGGTTTGGCATCATGCATTTGCTGTATTCATTGGTAACTTTTTGTTTGGACTATACGTATTTTTTTTCTGCTTGATTTTGGATTTGGAGTTGAATATCCTTTGCTTAACAAAGATAAAATGGAAGAGGCATTGCTACCATCGATAGTAACTAAAACTGTTATTTTTCTCTAAATACATAGATGGGAAAGTTCACTCTTGTGTTTCTCTTATTGCTGCCATTCTAGTGACTTAATTCAGTTAGGATGGAGAAAAGTTACTTAGACACAAGTTAATCAGAGCAATGAAAGTGGCAGAAAGTTCAGCAAAAATGTAAATAAGCCTCTGGACTATGATTTTGGTTGGGAGAAGGTTGGGTTGAAAGGCTTGAAGGAGGGTGGCCTCATGTTATAGCAGTTCAAAGGAAAGGCCCCTTTTACTTTCAGCACAAGAGGTCTGTCTGTGAGGATTCCAGGTCTGCTTTTATGAATATGAGACTCTAAGAAGTGTTGCAATTGTGAGCCCTGGGGGACAGTGTCACCTTGATCTGCCAATTTGCGGCTGCCAGCGGTCAGAGGAGTTAAACATCTTCACATGCTTCTCAGTCTACTTTCATTTGATCATCCAAAGAGGTACCTGGGACAATAGTCATGGGATGTGACATTGATGTGATATATATTTGCTTCAACTAAAGGGAACGGATGCCTTTGAAGATCTCAAAACTGGGAGAGGATCTCATTCCCCTCTAGCTTGTTGGCACCCCAAGGAAGTAAAACTAGGGTTTTGTATCAACTTCACTCTGTTTGGTTATGGCCTTCCCAGATGACAGCCATTTTTGCAACCGCCAAATCCATAACTGTCTATTGAACCATCAAGTCTGCTTGGCACCAGGCAGGCTCCAAGAAACTTCAGCATCATATCTTGCTTCAATACCTGTTCATTTGCAAAGGTGTCTTTGGATTTTATCTCAAGAATGACTGCATGAAGTCCAAATATTGGGTAAAAGCATTTTGCTGCCTGCTGTATTTTAATTGATGCCTGGCTGCTTCTCCCCACCCCCTTCCAATTTAGCTCTGGAAACATCTGTCTTTTTTATCCACCAATAGAGTCTCGAAAGGGTAACAAACCTGTTAGATAAAATATCAAAGTTATGAATTCTGATTTAATAAATGTGCATTTGAGAAATGATTCATGGCATGTATGATAGCTTTCAATTGCTTTCTCAAACAGTTCATGCTTCATTTCATTAAGAGCTCCCGTCAGCACCAGCTGATTAATTATCTCAGCACCAGTCATCTTTTGTTTAGAAGGCACGTGCACGGGACCTGTCTGAGAAATGGCCGCATAGACATTTATTCAAAATGCAAATAAAAAGGTTTTAAAACAGATCATTATACAAATGTTTTCAGAATTTGACCAGAATAATATTGGGAAGCGTTCATTTCTTTGCTTAAAAATGCCTACTGGGTACCTCCAGGGGGGACAGACTATGTCTTCAGCAAGTTGCTGCAAACTTTTGTGTGTAAATGACTTCACTCTGAGGAACTGAATTTCCATGGCTTTAAGAGCTTATGACATGGAACTCCATGTGGGTCATTATAAAATGGCCGTGTGACACTGAACAGGGCATGTCTGCTGTTAAGACTATGTTTCTCCTGTTTCACATGATCTCGTTCGACTCTTTTTTTTCTTTCAAGTTCCCTGACCACAAATATTTTCTTTCCTTTTTTTTTTTTTGAGACAGGGTCTCGCTTTGTAGTTCAGGCTGGCCCTGAGCTCACTATGTAGCCCAGGCAAGCTGCCGCGAACTCAGAAATCCTTCTGTCTCTGCCTCCCGAGTGCTGGGATGACAGGCGTGAGCCACCACGCCCGACACTGAGGTATGTGGTACTGATGGCTGGTGGGCATGAGTCACCACGTCCAGCATTCTATGTGGTTACTGGGATTGAACTCAGGAACTTGCGCTTGCGAGACAGGCGCTGGAACCACTGAGCTAAATCTCCGGCCCCACAAATATTTTCTAATGCTAATTCTCCAAGTATTATGTCTGCCTGTCACCTCTATTCCAACAAAAAGGGCATGGTATAAAAACACCAGGGCTCAGTGAAGATAGTCACACTATTAAGTGGAAATTCTCTTGCAGAAGCCTGTAGATCTTCACACATTTTGATTTTATAGTGTTGTAATCATTACAAAAGTCAAATGGAAGATCTCATCTACGGATGAAATTCAGCCTTTCATAGGTGGAAATGAGTAGTCATTTCATGTGTAGTACCTGAAAGTTTTACAAATATTTTCTTCAATAAATAAGAACAAATCTTTTAAAACAAATAAGGAAATTGCTTCACCAGTGTCCCTGGGAACAACATATGTGTTGGTTTGGTCTTGGCAGAATGGACTAGTCCCACATTGGCCTTTTTGGTCACAACTGGCTTGCTCCAGTGATCATGTCCCAAGGGTCTTCAAAGTGGGACACCGGGCTCAGGGCAGCTCTAACTGGGATGTCTCTTCCTCCATCTCACTATTTTTATCTGTGACTGCCAAGGGAAGCCTGGAAGTAGAGGGGCATCTGCTGAAGGTGTGGCTAGAGCTGCAGCAGAATGGATGAAAGCTTGAAAGGAAATGCCCAGAGGTCATCTTCCTCCTGGCTAAAAAGCCTGGTAAGTTAGCTGTTGCTGAGACTTGACAAGTTTCTAAAATACACAAGTCTATTTAAAAGTGTGTTTAGTTCTGCCTGGGGGAAGTTTTAGGGCAGCGGAACAGACTTTCCTGCCCAGGGATACAGCAGATAGGAATCCTGCAAGCGGTCAGGAGGCATGTGGAGATCATGTGACCTCCAGTCATTAATGAGTGTGAATCTGGTTCTGTCATTTTGTGGGCTGACTTTAGGGAAAGGGCCCTTGACTTACCTCGTCAGTAAGATGTGTATTTCACCTGGCAATGGATCTCCTTCTTGGGAATTGAGTACTTTAAAAATGGCTAAGGACTGCTCCCCAATACCTGGTAGTTAGGAATGATGAGCCATATTACTTTTTCCATGTGTCCACATTATAGTGCACATGTAAGCACTTTGTGACTTACACAGCATGTCTGTGTCCCAGGTCTCATCTGAATTTCAGAGATTCTCCGAGGGGGACTGTGAGCTACATCATGCATATAAGGGAGGCCTGGTCCACAGTCTCCAGCTGCCTGACTTCTAGTGGTCAGTGATCTATCTACATCCCAGCCAGGAAAATCTGATGGACAGGTAGCAAGGGAAGCAGTTTCCTGACTGGGTGACTGGGACCCAGTTTCCACTGGAGAATAATGAATGACCTCAGAATCCAACTTTATTATTTCTATCAAAGTATTTTTATTTATTTATTTGTTTGTTTGTTTATTTATTGACAGAGTCTCTCTTTGTAGTTCAGGCTGGCCCTGAGTTCAGTATGTAGTCCAGGCAAACCATAAACTCAGCAGTCCTCCTCCCTCTGCCTCCTGAGTGCTGGGATTACAGGCGTGAGCCACCACGCCCGGCACTGTGGTATGTGGTGCTGATTGCTGGTGGGTGCGAGTCACCATGCCTGGTATTGTGGTATGTGGTTACCAAGGATCAAACCAGGGACTTTGCACTTACTAGGCAGGCACCAGAACCGCTAAGCTAAATGTCCAGCCCAAAGTCTTTTATGTTTAATTGCAGATGAATTAAAGTTCAAGGAAGAAATATTTGACCACATGGAGACATTTAAAAACAGATCAAAATTCTCTGTAATTCAGTTACTCAGAGATAATTCAATAAAATATTTGTGTTTTTTTTTTCATGGTCTTGTGTTTTCATGGTAGATTCTGAGTACATGATACAGATATCACAGAATATATATATCGTTTTACAGTTTATAGAGTTAATTTAATACATATTCTTATAGTCTTTATTTAGATGTTAAACTTCACAAAAGTTGGGAGACTTGTACATAAATCCACGTGGCTCCGTCATCTAGACTCCCATTTTTACACTACTTATTCCATCAGATGTCTTTCTCCCTTCCTCTCCCACGGTATATGTATATGTGCACGCAGATGACCATTACTCATATTCTGAGATAACCAAGAGCAAGGAGCATATGCCCCACTTCTATGCTCCCCAGAAACTGCAGTGCACATTTTCTCAAAATGAAAATCCTCTAGAATCCACTTTGATATGTCTCAGTCTCTTCCTGTCTTCTGTGACTCTACGTTTCTACCTGAACAGGACTCTTCTCCCAATGGGTGTGGCCAGACTTCTTGTGACTAGAAGGAAGCTGCCCATCTCTGGTAGAGATGACTCTGTGCTCTCTCCGTAGTCGAGCTACCCTGAGACACCAACTGTGATCACCTGCTCAGGTTGCTATCTTCCAGATTTCTTTACTATGAATTTCCGTTTATAATTCAATGTATTCAGAACACACTTTTGTATACATTAAATATGTGCAGTAAAAAACAGTAAGTTTTTAAAAAAAATTCTCTCAGTAGCCTACACCTTAGAAAACTTCTACCCCCACCCTACCATTTATTGATATTCCTTGCTGAATTAGCCATCTCTGTGATGGTTGCCAAATGGTGGTTTTCTACTTTCATAATTCTACATTTATTAGGTGGTGCTGTACTGTAAGGAAGAGTTTTTCCTTTTCTCCCACATATTTGTGGTTTGTCAGCATAAATATATGAATTTATATTTTATTAAATGGGTTAAATATATTCCTTTTACTATATATTCTGATGCTCCAGTGGTCCCAAAGTGGGGAGTGGGAGACTCTTCAAGCTGGCTCCTTATCATTCATCATTCTTTGAATGCTTTCTTACTTTCTGGCACAGCACATACTGTCAAGATTCTCTTGTATGTTTCTTGCCTGAGACCTGAAGTCAGCTATTTCTCTAGAGAAATCTGATTCTATTTAGTAGAAGATAGTATTTAAAAACCAAGATCTTGGCAACGGGTATATTCATAGCTAGTGGAATATTACATGTAGCTCCCCTCAGTACTGAGTTAGGAAATCTAGGTATAATTCTACATATCTGTCTTATCTGTCTGTCTGTCTGTCTGTCTGCCTATCATCTATCTGTTGTTGTTGTGGGGCTGCACACAGGAGGGTGAGGCACATAGTCACACATGCACACCAGACTCTGGGGAGGTTTCTGGAATGCTTCTGTTTAATGAGTGCAGTGTAGGGCATTATATAGCAAAGTGGTGGGAGGGGTTTGTGGTGGCTATTGGGGATTGGTCTATGGTTGTCAGAGGAGGGGCCCAACATTGGGGAGGACCAGGCAGTCTCTGGCCATGGCCTACCCTTTAGCTCGATGCTCACTTTGGTCTCAACTTAGTCTACTGAAGGTCAAGGGCTCTCTCAGGACCTAGGAGACTGGTGTGCAGTGCAGTTGGCTCAGCCAGACCTGGATTTCGCCATCATCTCCTCCCCTATGTTTAGACTGATGATCTCTGCCAAACATATGACATTTTTTATGGGTTTGGTCAGATAGGGTGTCCCTAAAATTAGCCCATGAGGTGATGAACTTAACTTGGACTAGCCCACTATGAACCCCTCCCAAATAGAGCCCAGACATTATTAAAGGTAACCACATTGAAGGACTAAGTCCATTTGGGACTGTAGGTTGACAATGGCAGCACAGGTATCACGGGAGAGTGCCAAAGCTTGTCCAAGGGCATGTGTAGTATTTTGAGTGAGTTGGTTAACAATGGTGGCAGTGGCGATCTGGTTGCGCAAGGTGACTGAAGTAGTGGTGGCTGCAGAGACTGTGCTAACTATGGACACAATGACAGTGATGATGACCAAGACTACTAACTCACGATTTCTGTGTGGGTGAAGCATGAGGTTAAATAGGGGTTTGCTGCCCGAACAGTCTTTGGTAAAGGGTGGGCACACAAGTGCTGAAAGGCAAAAGTGTTGAGTTGGGGGCCAGAGATTTAGCCCAGTGGTTCTGCTGCCTGCCTAGCAAGCGCAAGGTCTCTGGTTCAATCCTGGTAACCACATATCAATGATATGATATTGGGCATGGTGACTCATGCCCACCTACAATCAGTGCCATACCCCACAATGCTGGGTGTGGTGGCTCACGCCTGTAATCCCAGCACTTGGGAGGCACAGGCAGGAGGATTGTTGAGTTCGAGGCTTCCCTGGGCTACATAGTGAGCTCAGGGCCAGCTTGAACTACAAAGCAAGACCCTGTCTCAAAAAAAAAAAAAATGTTGAGTTGGGGGTATAGGACATATAGTATGAGTCACTGCACAAGTAAGGGGTCCCAGAAACTCTGGAGAAGGAAGCATTGGCCCCCAAAACAAGGAAATGGGTCAGTGATGTTGATCTTCAGGTTGCTAGGGTGGAGGAAGAGTCATTTGGAGGTAAGGTAGAAAAGCAGAGGAAGGAGAGACAGAAGTATTCCATGAGGCTTGAGGTGGATGCCATTGATGAGTACAAGGTAAATGGAGGAGTCATTGCCAAAGGGGTGAGAAGGGAGGAATTCCAGTCGATTGTGACTAGAAGAGGGGGGTTGGGAACTAGGACTCATAACTTACATGACCGTGGCCTGGGAGTTAGTGGTGAGTGCAGCACACAGGACCACCAGCATTGGCCCAGGTATGGGGTGGGGGGGCTGCCTGGAGGGGCCAAAGCACAAGCTTGGTCTTGGAGGTCCTTTATATCTCTCTAGATGGTCTTACGGAGCATCATAGTGCTGGGCAGTGTTGATGGTTTTTGGGCCATTCCTGAAGCAAGAGCCTCCTCATTTGGCCGATTGGTGGGTTGGGTGGCCATGTAGGGTTTGACATCTTCTGGAGGTAACCACCATACTGCAGGCTGAGCTGCTCCCAGAAGTCGCAGTCCAGGCTTCAGTTGAGGTAGAGAAAGCCAGTGTCCTCCATGCAGATCCAGTTGTTCTTGTGAAGCGGCTTGTGGTAGACACCGTAAAGGTGCTGGTTTAGGAGGAAGCCGGGCACCTCTCTGGGCTCGTCTGGCAGGGCAGACACGTAGAGCAGTGGGGTCCTGGCTGTCTGGTCCAAGTATAGCCACTCCCAGTAGGTGTCCCTTGGGAAGTAGAGGCCTAGAGGGGCTTCGCTGAGCAGTGGCAGCAACAGGAACCACAGCCCACAGCGCTGGACATCATCACCTTTGCCATCACCTCTGGTGGCTGGATATAAGGGTTGGAAACCGCCCACAGATGGGGCAGTTTAAGGGGTGGAGCAGAAGGAGGGGCCAGTGATCCATAGGAGGCGGTGCCTGTGTGTCACCTGGAAGAGAAGAGGCACCAGCGCCATCTTGGGGTTGCGCAGAGGAGTAGATGATATTCCCATACTTGAGGTAAGGTCAGTGGAAAGAAGGTGGAAAGGGGTTCCACATGTTAAAGAAGCGGCCTGCTTGAGCCGCAGGGAGAGACGCAGCCTGCTGAGTTACAGGGGTAGGAATTCCCCACGAAGGTGGGGGCACTCGCCCGACAGGCGCAGGATTACTGAGGGATCCATGTTTGGGCGCCAGTTGTTGTCATTGCGGAGCTGCACTCGGGAGGTTGAGGCGCAGAGTCACACACGCACACCAGACTCTGGGGAGGTTTCTGGAATGCTTCCGTTTAATGAATGCTGTGTGGGGTACTATATAGCACAAGCAGTGGGAGAGGCTACTGTGGTGGCTATTGGGATTCATCTGTGGTTGTCAGAGGAGGGGCCTAACGTTAGGGAGGACCCGGCAGTCTCTGGCCATGGGTACCCTTTAGCTCTATGCTCGCTTAGGTCTGAATTTAGTCTACAGAGGGCCAGGGCTCCCTCAGGACCTGGGAGACTGGCGTGCGGTGCATTTGGCTCAGTCAGACCTGGAATTCGCCATCATCTATCTACTCCCCCACATCTGTGTTCTGTGCTCCAGCTAGTGACCTTTTATATTCGGTACTTCTCTATGGTGGGGATGTCCTGTGTGTTGTAGGATTTTTTTTTTTTTGAGACAGGGTCTCCCTTTATAGTTCAGGCTGGCCCTGAGCTCACTATGGAGCCCAGGAAAGCCTCGAATTCAGCAATCCTCCTGTCTCTGCCTTCTGAGTGCTGGGATTACAGGTGTGAGCCACCACACCCAGTTTGTAGGATATTTAATACCATCTTCTGCTTTACTCTCTATGTGCTAGAAGCAGCTCCCTCCTCTCCAGTTGTTACAAACACATATATTGGAGACATTATCAATTGTCCCATGAGGAGAAAAAACACTCCTGACTGATAACCCCTGATACATATTCCGTATTTATTTCTGTGTATTTTAGAAGCATGAGTTCACACCAAGTCTTTCACTTGAAGCCTAGCATTTTAGTACTGCTAATTCCAATATCCCTTTCTGTGTGTGTCTCTTTCTTCTCTAACCATCAGAAACCTGGCTGCCATTGTCCGCAGTATAGTTACTGCTCACTGGTTAAGTATGTAACCAGTGTTCTAACCTTGACGCTCACTTCTCCAGCCCCTCAAACCCTCCACTGCCTCCTGCCCAGCTCCTACTATCTCCTCCCTGGTTCCTTGAACACATGGAACATTATATTTAACCTTATAATTGCTCTCATCCATGTTGGCTTTCCTGCTATTTTTAAATTCCATAAAAGAAGGAAGCAAGTCTGCCTTGTTTATTTCTAATTCCCTATAGTGTTTGGAGGAGTGGATTTCATATTTGATGGATGACTTGCAATTCTAGGGCAGTATGGCAACATCACCTCCAAGCACGTGGGTCTTTGTCTCATCCCTAGTTTCCAGACGGGAGAGGTTTAGGCTGAGCTCTGCTCTCCTCAGACTGTAAACAGCCAAATGAATCCAGATCTAAGCTGTCGCACCACTCCACCAGACAATATGTCGTTTCTGACCACACCAAGTTTTTCTCATTTTGCAGGGTTTAAGAGCTGAACTTCTAGCTGCCAGCAAGTGTTTATTTGTGTCTCTGTCTGACAACGGGAAGCTCTCCTCTGCTGTCCCCTCTTGCCTGACCTCATCCGTAATAATCCCACCACCATGCTGCTCCCGCTCCCACCCCTCCCTGGCGGCCGGTGATATTTGCTCTTCTTTGCAGAGCCTACCTTGGATAGACTGCTGATGTGGAAAAAGACTCTCTGGCACCCTGAAGGGTTTACAAATACAGCTCCTTTATTGAAGTTCAAAGACATCTGACTATCTAATACCAATGGTAACACTTAACCAAAAAGAGGGAGCAGGGATGCAGGGATGCTGGGATGTTGGGAGGCTGCTCCATGCCACGTTCTATCAGAGTGATGCAATGGCTTCCCTTGCAGGTGAGACCAATATTTCTGAGCAGTTCTCAGAGACTCTTACCTTACACCTACCTCCCACAGCTCAGAGCATAGTGTGGGCCTCTGGCTTTCTATAGACTGAAGGCAGTGGAGTCAGCTACAGTATTGCAGGAAACGAGCAGCTCATGAAGAAGACCTGAAGTTCTGCAGTCTCATTTCAAGACCTCAGTTCTTTTCTGTACACTGTGTGGCCATTGGGAAGTCTCAGAGTCTCTCTCAACCTCATTTGCAAAACTAAGTGGAGAGTAGACAAATGCAAAGGGCACTTTGACCTTGGAGGGGCACTGATTGTCTGAGGAGTCTTGTTGGGGGGAAACTGCAAGGGGACAGAAGATGCAGCACTTGCCTGCAGGAGATCAGCATCTTAGCTGGCTCTGTGAGAAGCCTGACCTTGAAGCTACATCTGCCTTACTGTCCTTAGCTCATCCTTTGGAAGGTGCCAAGCTCAGAGAAGGGGGTGTAATAAATGTATACTCCATGTCTGCCCTTTTGGATGGTCTCTTGAAATACCTTGGGCTCCATGTCTGCCCTTTTGGATGGTCTCTTGAAATACCTTGGGCTCCATGTCTTTACCTGGACAATGGGGGTAATGACTTGCACACTTATGTTGGATGGGATGGATTGAGCTCATGGAGGGTGAATGGTAGTTCTTCTAAGTGGCACATGGTTGGTTTTTCATGTTGACTTGCACTTTCATTGCATGGTGGAGTCTTATCTGCTTTGCATGTATGGTTCACCTGCTTTTTCATTTTCTGGGTTCGCTGGGTTTAGTCCTGGATGGTGAGCAGAGCTGAGAGCTCTATACAGGTGTGGGGCATGTGCTGTCATCTTTGCGGCAGCCCTGAGAGGCAGAATAATGATTACTACCTCCCCAGGTTCCACATGACGTGGCAACTGAACAGGCAGGCAGTTCTGTGAGATTGCTCAATCAGGAAGTCCCAGCACAAGGTTTTGAACACCAGAGTGCCTGACTTTGACCATCTCCTAGGGATTGTGGCTATAAGAAGCATCCGTCAAAGTCTATTCCCTTCTCCTAATCAGAGTCACTCTTGTTATAACCAGGCCCGTGACCCTTGGGTTCCCTTAATTCCAGATGGGGGTACTTGCTGTCCATTTTGGCCTCTTTTGGCAGACAGCATGGATCAGAAGGATAGGTATTGGCAGAGAAATAACCACAGCATCATCACACCCTCTAAGCGTGTTTGATTCAGTGGCTAATGGGGTCATTAGCAAAGGAGAATAATTGTAGGTGTGTCTTGCCCTGTGGTTGCTGCCAGATCAATGGCCATTTATCATCCTCTGACTTCCCTACCTAGGGTGCAGGCCATGACATCAGATTGATGTTGGCATCAGTTCCTGGGAAAGCAAACACATTTAATAACCATCCTGGTGCTAGGCAATACCTTCCAGGGCCTTCCTGTAGTGGGAGCCCACACCTGTCTGTGTTGGCATTGTTCTGTTCAGAAATGGAACTTGGCTTCCCAGTATTCTCTGCATATGAAAGCTAGGCCCTGGGGGTACACTGGAGATGGCACATTCGGTCCCAGAGGCACTCAGCAAGCCTGCTGTGTGAAACAGCACCAGCTAGACAGAATCAATTTGCCATTGACTTTCAGCTCCATCTCAGACACAGTGTAATTCTCGTCTGAGGGTTTATAAAGGCCATTGACTGTCTTATAAAAGATTTAAACACTCACTCTGTGGCATGTGGGAGCTCTATCTATCATGATGGCTTTTTGACAATTTGTAAGGGTGGGGATGAACTGCAGGAAGGGTAGTTGGTGTTCCCAGGGAAAGGATGGCTCAAATAGCCAGTGCCTGCAGGACCTGCCTCAGAGAAACAAACGGATCAATAGAGACCCTGCTATTCATCATCCATGAGGCTCTTCACAGAGAATCAGGCTCCCTGTGCTTTAGTTTAAGAACACATCACATGAGACACGTGATAAACTTAACCCAGCATTGCCCCTGCCAAAACCAAGGGCACACACTAGGGACAAGATTAGAATCAGAGGAAGCTCTTTATCAGGTCTAAGGGATTTTATAGTTAATAACAGAGAAGTCATGATGAAGCTTTGCACTTGGTTAGTTCTACTCCGTGTGCTGGTTTGCCTTTAGTTTCCTCTCAGATCTGCAAACTAAGTCTAGAAGGCGGAGAAGCCAGAAGTGCTGGACTCATTTGACATATAGGGAAGTGGAGACTCAAAGAGATTGTGTCTGTTTGGTCAAGTTAGTCTCAATTTTGAAGCAAAACAGAATTTTCAACTTTTCTCTCCCTCTTCTATTGCTTATTCTCCTTCCATACATCCACCCAATAGCTATTCAATTGGCACTTCCTAGGGAAAATTGGGAAAATAAGATGATAGGATTTCTCTCCTGAACAGCTCTGTTCATGGGTTGGTAGAGGCTGGGAGCTAGAGAATTGCCTATGGGTCATTTAGTACTGTAATAGTTTTATGGTCCAGAAATATGGGAGCATAAGGAATGTACCGGGGCAGTTGCACCCATGACAAATCTTAGAGAAAAACATGCATGAGGTTTAGTGTAAGCAGTGATAGGCAGCCATGATCTAACCCTTTCCCCTTGTTTATGCTACCTCCCATTCCTCCCCTTCTTGCTCACTTTGTTTTGGTCACACTGGTCTTTATGTTGTTTCCCTAGTGCACTCAGTGTCTTTCTCTTCAGAGCATTTGCCCTGGCATTCTTTACTACCTAGAATCATCTTTGTCAGATATCCTGGAACTCCTAGCTTCATTGACTACAGCTCTTCCATCAAGTAACATTTTTTTCAATTGATTTTTTTTACACTACCCACTTCACACATACTTGCTCATTCCCTTCTCCAGACTCTAAATCACTTTTCTCTGCCTCATGTCTTCTTTATTAAAATTAATTTTATTAGTACACTTTTGATACACATAACGATCACATTCATCATAGGGAATTTGTACCTGTATGCAGGTACAAATTTTCCCCCTTCACTTCCTTTCCTTATTTATAAATCCTTTGTTTTCATTTTTACTTCTATTTTCTGCTTTCCTTTCCCTTCTTTCTTTTCCTCCTCCCTCTTCCTGTTCTCCTTTCTGCTTACTTTTTTTCATAATATTTACTACCTTCTAACAACTATAGAATTTGCATTCTTGTTATGATGATCATTGATTGCTTTCTCTCTCAGAGTTTAAATTCCATGAAGGCAAGGATTTGTGTCTCTGATTTACCCCAAATCCTTAGAAGGGCACCTGATATGGAGCAGTCACTCATGAAGATTTACTTGGTGTAAATGAATTAACAAGTGCTGGCCTTGGATGATTAGCAAGCAAAAGGATTAGAATACATTGCTGAGGATGATCGAGTTGGAGAAAGTTACCTAGAAGAGTTACACTCAGAGGAGTTGTATCTCAGTGAGGTCTCTCCATGGTTTATGTGAGAAGGCAGAGGGAATCTGGGAGACATAATCCAGGTGAAAGATGAGGAATGAAAGGACCAGTGAGAGGGAAATGTCCATGTAGATCAGATAGATGATGCTGTGGGTAGCTTGCAAAGCAGGACTGAAGCTACTTGCTTAGTTTAAGATTGAGTAATGGGAAGGAGAATCTAGTCATTAATTGATTTGTAGACCATGGCAGGAGAAAGCATATTGTGCAAACCTGTGTGTATGTGTTTGTGCACATGCAAATACTAGTAAGGGAGAGGAGGTCGCTGTTGGATCACAGCTATGCTAGTGATGTTAAGGGCACTGTGTATTTTTAGTTGGGATAGTGATGCCATTAACATGGAGCTACCCTGGCCACCAGGACTCTGGAGTTGTGCAGAATTTTTAACTGGCACAGTAGCATCCCAGTGGGAAGAAGACAAAATTAAACAGAATAGTTACCTAATTACCCCCTGCTTGGTATTCCAGGGCCATGAACAAAAGTAGTAGTAAAAATGAACAGATTTCATTGGCAGGAATCAGAGTTAAGGGCCACTGTTATTTCTCTTCCTGGGTGCCCCCATGTCATTGTCACTTCCTTCACAATGTTTATGATAATTCTGTGTGATTGCCTGTGTCCTCTTTTTTTTTTTTTTTGAGACAGGGTCTCGCTTTGTAGTTCAGGCTGGCCCTGAGGTAGCCCATGCAAACCTCGAACTCAGCAATCTTCCTGTCTCTGCCTCCTGAGTGCCGGGATTACAGGCGTGAGCCACCACACCCGGCACTGTGGTATGTGGTATTGATTGCTGGTGGGGGTGAGTCTTCACGCCCAGCGCTGTATGTGGTTATTGGGGATGGAACTCAGGACCTTGCACTTGTGAGGCAGGCCCCAGAACCACTGAGCTAACCCTCCGGCCCTGCCTGTGTCCTCTTAATTAGGACTTTGTATTTGTCACAGCCTCTCTGCTAACACGGGTTATCCCAGCTCTTATGGGTTTTCTCATATTGCACCATGTGGGCTCTGTGTTTCTTTGGTCACCCACTCCCCAGTTGGAAAGGACCAGGTGTTTGTCCTGATTCTACTATAACTATGCTCAATGGAAAATTCTCTTTCTTTATAAAATCTCAGAGTCTTCATTTGGCAAGAAGGACAGTAAGGACTTCCCTATATACCTGAGTCAGAATGATGGAATCTAAAGATAAAAGATTAGAATCGGTGTGTACTTTGTGGCTAGAAGGAGAAACATCTTGTCATGAATGTGAAAATACCACGTGAAATAGCAATCAGGTCATATAAAAGTTGCTTCCTGAAAGTATGTTGTGTGGTACATTTTTTTAAGGGAGAACCATCTCAACAAAACTATGTGAAAGCCATTCCTGAAAAGGACATTTCCACTATGTTATAGAAATATTCCAATTTGGGCCACATTTGATAAATTTCTTTTGAAATTTCAGAAAAACTTTTGGGTCCTAAATGCATTTAGTGAAAGAAGGATATACACATAGTTGAGTGTTTGATTATTAGTTATTATTAGTTGCTGTACTTCAATTAGCCCAATATTGGTCAATTTCCATCACTATAACAAATACTTAAGACAACAATTTATAAAGAGAAAAGGATTATTTTGGCTTAGAGTTTTGAAGGTTCTGGTTCACAATCACTTAGTCCTGTTGCTTTGGATCCATGGCGAGGAAGTACATCATGGTAGAAGAATGTGGCAAAGCAAATTTTCTCACTTCATGGCCAGAAAGCAAAAAGGGAAAAAGAGAGGATTTAGGGTTTCACAGTCTCCCCATACGGGTCTATTCCAATGACCTAAGGACCTCTTTGTAGGTTTTACCTTTGAAAAGTTCCACCATTTTCCAAAAGTGTCATTCTGAGGACCAAACCTTTAATCTGTATTTTTTGAAGAATATTTAGCAGAATAGCTCTCATGGCAGCTAATGATCAGTGCAGCCAAAGCAATGGACACTGTGCAAAGGAAAGTAGATTTTCATCTGGCCATCAAGTCAGGAATCACTTCATTAAGTTAAAAAAGACAGTGAAATTCTAATTTTCCTTCTTTGGTATGGAATAGGGTCAGATACTCCCAAAGGTCTGTTTTTATCTTGGGCAAGCTTGGAAAGCTATAGAATTCATCACTGATGGATAGAGAGATGGGAAGGATTTAAAAGCTATTAAGGCAGTAGAATCAGAATTGATGGAAAATCTTGAGTTATTGAATGGTAGAAATGAGGGAGCGATGGGAGTCAAGTACAAGTCCCTGTCTGCTATTGACTTCTTAGAGTAATTCTATGAGAAGACAAGAGTGCAGGGTCAGTAGAAGGTGAAGGAGCAGAGCGAAGTGTAGACCAGTGTTTGAAGCTTGTCTGTGTGAACAGCCTGGAAGGAGAGAGAAGGTTAAGGAAGATTTTTCTTTTCTTTTTCAGGTGCGGGAACTCTGAATGTATTTATATGCTGAGGAAATGGGGGTCCTCAGTGACAGGAAGCCTGAAATGCAAAAGGTGAGGTGGTAATTAATGAGCAATAGTCCTAGAGGATTGCACAGGTTCAGAGAAAAGTGCAAGCCCTAGATACCTGTCAAACTGTGTGGTTGCTTTCCTTGGAATAATTCTCTTGGTACAGTCCTGGTAGAGGGGAGTGATACATGAAGACTCCGGTCATTTTCCAAGTCTGCCCAATTATTCCAATTTCTTGCTCTAATTAAAATCTCATCTTCTCTGTACATCCCATCATAAAGAGATAGGATGATGTGGTAGAAATACCTTTATTCATTTGGTCATTTGGCATTTGTACCTTTAAGAAATACAGAAACATGGGACTTGAAGAAAAGAGGGTTTGGATTTAATCCTAAGGGTATGGGGTACATATAGGCAGAAGTCAGATCATAAAAATTGGTGGGTGTCACAAAGGAGCAAAAGTTTTAATAGTAGAGTATCTCTATGACCTTTAAATTCTTTGACCTTCCATTTCTGTCTCTGTCTCAGATGGCACTATTTTAGTGAGAAGACCAAAGAAAATATCAGTAAGGGTCCGGTACCGTGTCTTGAATATCATTGCATTCAAATCTGTTGATTCCTCTTCCTTGAGATCCTTGCCAGAGAACTAACATCTCCCCAGACACACAGACAAGCTGTTTGTTACATGGCAGTGACTAGAAGGACTGTATTTTTAGCCCTTCACTGTTGGTGCTGAAGGTTTTTGGCATCCATGAGTAGCTGTGCAGCCAGTCAGCACAACTTTGATATGGACATTTTGATGGGAACATAAAGAAAGCCATTGAGTTGAGTTTGGAGTTACAATGCCCTTATTTCACATCAGCAAAGCTCCAACTTGCCTCCTTTCATGCTTTTGCTAGTCTGAAGTAGGCCTTGTCAGAGGATGTGGAAAGATCTGTTTGGTTCAGGAATTGCCCAGTGATTTTTGAGACTGGGATTGAACCAATTGTGGTACAGTTGGTGGTGTTTCCCAATTCAGGAAACTAAAATTTCATGCTTCACATTAGCAATGGTTTCCAGATGATCCAGGATTGTTCTCAGTAGCTGCATCTATTCTAGTGTTTCTAGATCTGGCATAAAATCATTGGGTCTGTTGAGGTCCATCTTTTCTTTGGCTCTTTTGGGAGTCAGTGCTACACTTTGGCCTGTAAATACTGCTTACTTTCAGCCTGAGTCTCTATTATCTCAGACCCAGGTGTCCTTCTGAGCAGGTCAACAGCATAATGCATGAGAAACATGCCATGCACAAAACTCTATAGATACAAGTTGTAGTTTTACCTATATTATTCTTCAACTTATAGATCATGGTTGACATGTTAATAACAGGCTTCAAGAATATGACAGATGTTTTTGTTAAAGTACTATTAATCTTTTAGAACATTAATGGAGAATGGGAATAAAAATCTGTCAATGGTTATGCTCTCATTATTTGTCTTTTAGAGCAATATTTGGATGGTTTGATCTGAAATTGAAATTTTGAGGTTCTATCTTCTGGATATTTTTTATTTTAGAAAATCAATACATAAGCTGGGGATTTAGCTCAAGTGGTACCACACCTAACTTAGAAACACAATGGCCTCAGTTGATCCCCAGTACCACAAAAACTAAAACAAATAAACAAACAAACAACAAAAGCAAACAGCAACAAACTATGAACATTACCACATCATCTTCCATGACTTTAATGGAGATTAAGAGGATGAAGTTATCAATGCTAATTTAAAAAACAACACCATATCTCCCAGTGAGTAGGGAACTGGAGGCAAGCTGATGGCCTTGCTTGAGGATATAACTGTCAATCACCCAAGGTCCCCCTTCTGTTTTGTCTATGCTTTACTCCTAAGTGCACACCCATTCTGTAAATTCTGTCTTCGTTGTGCCTTCCTCTCCTCAAGAATCTGGCATGGCTTCCTATTGCTCATTGTGTTCTCTGGAGTCTGCATGATGCCCTCTATCCCATCCATCATTATCTCTGCTCTTGTAAACTGTGCTCTTTTGTGGATTCGCTTGTTATTTTGGGCAAGATTAGACCCTTGAAGTGCATCTCCAGCAGAAAGCTGCCATCATAATTTTCCAGGCCATTTCTCTTATAAAAACTCAGCTGCTTCCTCAACTGTGTTTAGGCCAGCCTTGCTTCCTTCAAGGATTTCCTTCCAGGTAGACCAGAGAAGAGGACCACAGCCCCACAGGTGACACATTGTACTAACCCATAGCCAGTTGGAGAATTTTCACAAGATAGTTTGCTTCTGAAGATAATGAAGTCTTGGCACTTAAGTGTGACCTATCAGGTCCCTGATAGGAACAACTGCCCCTCTTAGGAGGCTGTTTGGTTACTGCATGTATACCTCATTTATCCTATAGACTGAGAAAACTGGGATGTGTCTGACTTTGTAAAAGGACATAGTTTCTATCATGGGATGCACACAAAATATACACTCAATAAAATTTACCAAGTACATTAAAACTGTTTTCTAATGCATTTTCTTCCCTGATCATTGAATCAGGAAGATTTCAAAATGCTGGTCTGCTTGACCATCTCTATCTGAAACAGTGAAGTAGTGCTTTAAATTCTTTTTTTTTTATTTTGAAGCAGAGTGTCCCTAAGTAATTAAATTGCCCACACTGTTTTGAACTTATGATCCTCCTGTTTCAGCCTCCCAGAAAGCAGGAACTATAGGCATGTACCATTACAACTGGTTTCCATCTTCCACTTTTAAGAGTTACTATGATGATGCTTTGCTGCTCTGAATATCCAGGATGTTAATCCTATTCAGTTTCTCAACAATTTTAATTACTTCTATCTATTAAGCTTAGACTCTCTTTGCTATCATCTTTCTGTATTGCCAGGACAGGGATATGGATATTTTGGGAGGAGACAATACATACAGTCTAAGATATGGATTTGGTTCCCATTGGTTCCCAAATCCACCTCTTCCTTAACCAGAGTGAAGGAATTATATATACAAGAGATATACACCCTAAGGTCTCATCGACCAAGAAGGCACTTGCCACAGCTCTCATAATAACCTTGATAAGCAGTCACATGTCTTGGTTATTTTGTTCACAGAGGCACAACACCAAACACCTGTAAATTAAGGGAGGAGAAGCCTACTTTGGGTGGTATTTTCGGTCTGTGATTGGGTGATTCCAGGCCAGAAATGGAGAGGAGAAGGGCCCGGTAGAAGGAAACGTGCCCAACACATGGTAGCCAGGAAGCAGAGGAAGGAAGGAGCTTTGACCAAGAATATATCCTTTTGTGTCACGATTCTGCAGTGACTGCAGTGGCTCTGCCTCACCTCCTATCATTGGTCTAAATCACTGAGGTGTATGATAGCCCCACAATCCAGTCATCTTCCTGACAGATGAGGCACTTAGGGGACATTTTGGAACTGAACTATGAAAGTCAACTCACCAAACATCAGCCAGCCTCCCCTAAAGGAGAATTCACTGACACCTAGTACATACTGGAGAGTCAGAGATACTGGCTGTCTTTGGCCAAATAAGACCACAGATGAATTCGACACGAGGGAGGCAATGTCAGTGGCTTCATGCCCCAGTACACCTTCAGGGATTCACAAAGGAATCAGAAAATAACATCTGTACTTTGTCCTCACACCATGCAAGTATCTCATGGGATTAATGTGACACGTGCCACCCTTGCTACCCAAGGCTTTTCTGTCACATTTTGCCTTTGGCTGGTCCCTGAGAATTTGCTCATGTAAGTCCCCTGTGCTGGACAACAGTGTCTTCTTATTCAGCATATACATCACTTAAGACTTTTCTACACACACTGTTCCGAGAAAAGCTTCCATGATTGCCTGCCCTGGCTGGGTTAAGTAGATTTTAAGTTCATTTTCATATCTTTAAAAAGAAAACTAGATCATAAACTTCAGGATCCAAGAAACCATGTTTTCTTAGGGATTTGGGAGATAAGAAGAGCTTTTCCTAATTTAGGTTTCTGGTCATTAGAGGATATATACCCCCAAACCAGATTATTGAATGAAAATCCCTGTATTTACTTTAATAATGACTATACAATGGTCAGTAACCACCAAGCTTATGAACCAGTAAAATGTGACTGAGTTTTCTCTGGGTTGACAAGTGAGTTGGCTCATACCTGAGGTAGAGTGGTATCTCTTACTTGCTATTCTATATTTAAACTTCAAGATCTGCAAATGTGAGCAACCCCCTGAGCCATAAAGCATGGCTTATAGAGCCTATTCCCCAGCCCCTTAGCTATCCAGCCTTGTGACATTGGATTGTGGGCCTTCCTGTGTTGAGTGCAGAAGTCATCAGGCATGAGGTAGAATGATGGCCTGGCCACTAAGAGGAGTCCTGCTTTGCTGGGTTTACAGTAGAGAGGCAGAAAAGAGAAGAGGAGTGTGATTTCATATCCTCCTCAGGGTAAAGGGGTGAGGAAGAGTCTTTGAGACAGTATCCCTGCCCAGGGGTAAAATGTAGCTCATTGAATCCAAATTGATCAATTGAATTAGACATTTCTCCTTCGGGGAAGAAGAGAAAGTGACAAGGTGGGGAGAGGACAAGTTCCCTACAATGAAGAAAATGGATAGAAATCTGATGGAAATTTCTATTTCTGTAAGATGAAGTGGGAACACACAGGGAAGAGTACACATGAACGTCCGCCCAGACTTCCTGGGTTTTGCATCCCTAGCAAATGGCATGCGACTGACTCACCATAGGTATCAGTTGGTGACAGAATGAGTGAGTGGATAGGCGAATGGAAAGGGAGTGGCAACAGCTGATAGATTTGTGGTTATGAACCTTTGCTTCTTCTAAATTGCTAATTAACGGAGCTTCTTGAGGTACTATAAATGAAACTCAGCTTCAGGGGTCTGTCACTGAAAGTCTCTCAGAATCTTTTTCACTCTCTCCTTTAGCCTTATCCATTATGGGGTTGTGTTGTCATCTGAGGTAAGCTCTTTCTGGGGGATAGGAATGGTGCTATGGAATACAGACAGAAGCCGAGGTTGGGTTCCAGCCCTGGTATGAGGGCTCCTTGTCAGCTTGATGAAGTGAGCACAAAGCCTTCTTATCTGACCAGTGATGACATAATAGAGAAATTGAAGCAGGAGGTATATGGAAATCAGTAGCAGATGGTGGGGGGTACAGCTCTGTGTGCTTCCTCTATTATGGTGAAAGGTAAACAGTATGAATTCCATGTAAAGACTATAAGACAGGTGGATATGGACCCCTGGAAACAGAAGTGGTACCAGGACTCTAGCCTCAGTAAAGAACTGGATAGGAAATTGTAGGTGAGAACTCCACTGTAGGAGTTGGCTCACCCAGACAAAGATTAAGGGGGGCTCTTGGAAAGGTAAAGTTTTTTCTTTGGACCAACAGTACATACCCAGAACACATGTTAGACTCTCTGGGTTGGGTGACTTAGGTTTGAGGGGCATGTTGTTTCTCCTAACTGGGGAGACAGACTACCTTTACTTTGCAGAAGGAGGGGCTGTGTTGTGCTGCTGGTAAATCCCTCTTTTGTAAGGATTTACTAACTGAGCTGCAGAGGGACAGTGATGGCAGATAACTCTCATATTTGTCAGTCGTTTTACTGATGATGGAAAGTGCTCTAAGTTCATACCTCATTTGGGGGCTGGTCCAGCCATTGACTGATAGATGTGGCTCAACTTGGTACAACACAGAGGGATCATTCTAACTCCAGAGCTCCCCACAGGGTGAGTCAAGTCTGCTACTGGGTCTGTATGACACTTAAACTCCTGCCTCTACTACATATCCCTGTTCTCTTCACCATCACAAGTTTCAATTTGAAAGACTTTCTTAGTAAATATCCTACTTGTTAAGCATCTTCATGGAAGCAATTTGTGACTCTGTGTTTGTATTGTGGATTTTAATCTGGTTTACACAAAGCCAGGATTTAATTTCAGATTGATCAAAAAGAGTAAGTCTGGGCACTGAAAAAGTTCAAGTCTACATAAGACCAAATTTAGATCGAACATCCTGACAAAATTTGTTCCAGATCAAACTGATGTGTTAGAATGCCTTCCTGAAAGACTCTGGAAGTCAGGCTGGGCCCTACTGATCTTGTCATCTCATACCAGTGATGTTCAGAAGGGATGCTATAGTATGGAACAGAATGGTGTTTTTCCAAAAGGAGTTAGCTCATGTTATCTAACAAAGTGACCTGTTAGACCGTGAACCCACTCAGGAAACATCCTATTTTAGACAACCAGGTGATGCATCAAGTCAGTAGCTCTTTCTGAGGTACTTTTTGGATAAGATCCGGAAAGCTAAACAACTGGTTCTGAAATTTGAAAATGTAATATAATTTACGTTATTTGATCCACTAGTGTGGCTTACACTGAGTTCGAGTCATCCCCACAAGATAGGAGAGAGGCAAACTGGAGAGAGTATCATGAATTCTGGGTTCCAATCTGTGTTGTAAATTCCTTTCCTCCAAATTCATAGAATTGCATAATAGGGAAGAAACCTTCGTTGGCTGAGATTTGTTGTGGGAACTGAAATAAAAACTCCTTTTGCTCTACCTCCATCCCACATGGCTTATAAGAAGTTACACTCCTCATGTATTAATTTCTTATGGATCAGCTGTGTTTTGAATATCATCTATGTGCCAGTTGCTGAGCTAAAAAAAAATACAGCTTTCAATAAAACATGATGCTACCCTTGAAAAAGCTCTCAGCTTCATGTGGGAAGCAGACACAAAAGTCATACAAATAATGTGGCCTTGTGGTTCTATTAAATGATTTTAATATAAAAGAATGGGAGGATGCTTAGGGACAGTTTAGACCCATAGCTACCACTCCCTACAAAGGAATTTGCATGTTATATACACAAGGAGTGGGAAAAAAGCCAAACAACAAGACCATTTTTTTTTTTTTTAAGTGGGCAGAGATGACTCAGGAAGATGGATGGTCCTGTTGAGCTTTCCTTCTCTAGCCTACTAAGGATTCAGAAGAAAGGAACTTTTGGGGCCTACTCCCAAAGACTACTATTTCAGCGTCTCCCATTTCCAAAACCAGATTTGAGATCTCTTTTTCTCCCCCCCCCCCACCTCTGTATCTCCTTCTCTCCCTCCGACAAAGCATATATAGGGAATTTCAAGCCATTTCCTGTTATCCAGGTTGAAGGCAAAAAACATCAAGACATAAGGTTGAACCCTCAGGCAGGTGCCAAGTTACCAAGAACCTCACTGACAGCTGTAGAGTTTCTCTTCTAACTGGAGAACAAGTGGTTTGAATTTGTCTGTTAATCAGAGTCTCCCAAGGAGCTATAAATAGGTGGTTTCATAGTTTTGTACATTAGAGAATGGATCTCATTTGAATGAGAGGTAGTGAGAACATGGTTGTAAGGATACAAAGAGAGTCAGTGTTCTTGGTTCCTGAACCCTGGAGTGCAAATTCGGGGAGCTGTTAGGGTTTGGATATTGCACACCTGCCAAGCCCATTAGAATCTGGGAGACTAAAATTGCCAGGGAGGGAGATCCCTTGAAGCCAGAAAATTTTCTCACAGAGGCCAAATACATTTCCAGATCCTCATATTTCCTTGATGATAAGGGTATGAAGGCAAACCGGGAAAGCACTTGTGTCCAAACATCAGTAATGAAGAATGACTTCCTTTCACAGTTCCTGGCCCCATCTTGAGGTCATCGTGATTGTTAAAAAGTTCTCTCCTATCCAATACTGTCTGATAATTGTTGGCTATTTTATCAGTTGGTGTTAATGGAGAGAGCTAGGATTTGTGATGCTTGAGGCTTGTTTTCACTGAAATTTGTAATCAATAAGATCTACAGTCAATAGGCACAGGGTAAAATAAATAGTCACATGAAAGTGACCAAGCCTAATTTAATGAGAGTGATTCATCACTTTAAGCAAAATGCAATTGGCCCCAGAAATTGGAATCAGATTCTTTAGCAGGGGGTAGGCTGGCTGGGGAAAAATGGGGATATTTTGACAAATGTGGGATTATGTTTTGGTAGTCCTGTTTATACCCTTATAGAAAAAATAGTCCCTTCAACAGCAAAGATGTCACTAAGCAACATTTCTGGTACATTTATATGGAAAAATTGTTAGTGTAAAATCTTCTAGTGTCTAAAAACCCAAGTGGTGATTAACTAGTGAAGAAAATATTAGGAAACTCATTAAGTAATTCAGGGTACTTTTTTCTTTGCATTGGCCTAACCATCACAATTAGCATCCACACCCACACAAAATGCAAATATAGTTGTAAAATAAATTTTGAAATTTGAGTCCCTCAAGCTTCTTAGTTTCCATGCCAACAGTGCACATCTGACACAACTTGAATTTTGATTGCATGAAAAAACATATCTTTTTCTTAGTTTTTCCAAAGTGTCCAAACATGTGACTGACACTTTATACTTTATGTGTCTATTATGCTTCATAGGTCTATTGTGAGAGTTACTTTTATGGAACATTTTTCTCCTGGCAACTGAAAACATCTATGGTCTTCCTCTAGGCAGCTTCTGCCTTTTTGTGGGATCTCCTTTGTGGCAGATATTTTCTTTCCTGTTGGTTCAGAATTTCAGCCTGAAAACCCACTTAAGGTCTCTCCTTCGTTCTACCACTTTCCAAGCTATACGTCTTCCTTTCACCTCCAAACTTTTGTCCATTAAGACTTTATTTATGGACACTGAAATTTAGTATTTGTATCCTGTTTCACATATCATTAAATTGTACTCTATCACTTTGCAGATAGAGAAACATGCTTTAGCTCGAAGACCATACAATAAAGTTGGGTACCAGTATTTTAGTGGAGAAGGATACAGCCAGTGTTGGGTAAAGGCACAGCCAAAACTGATGCCATTGTGTCTGTGGCCCTGTTTAGTCCTATATTGCTTGAAATTAATTATTCCTTTTACCTTTTAATATTCTGTGCCTTCCCTTTTTCTTGTTATATGAGCCCCACTCCTCTACTGAAGCTTCTTTTGAAAATCTTTAAAACTATTCAAGTTGCTAAGCCCAGTGGGCCCATTTCAGCCTCCCACTCTACCCTTTTACTTACTGTCTTTCTCTGTAAGTTTTTCCTTCTGTGGTCTTCATGACATCTCCAGATTTTCTACTGTATCTAAATCCTCTCTTTTGCCCTCCTCTTTCACTCCAAAGTAAGTTTCCTTTAAATGTTTTTGCCCTTTCCTTCTCTTTCTTTTCATTATTCCCTTCATTAATCTTATCTCTGGATTTCAATAAAGGCCTTCAGGTGGGTGGTCCTCAAACCTCCTCCCCATTAGAACTAGATTTTATAATCTACTGAACCTCACAATCTTAATGTTGAGATGCACTTCAAATACAGTGTGTTTTAAGAAGAAAGCAAAATGAAACAACAAAAGCACTTGGCATTTTCTCATGAATCAATTTTTAGGACATAGTCACAGAAAATGAGTTTAACCATATATTTGAAAATATATTTCCAAGCATACCTGTTCTGTTCAATAGGTTTCTATATCTGGTTTGGGGTCAAGGGTATGGACTCAGATTTGCAACCACATCCTTTCATCTGAGAAGTGAATTGAGAACTCATCAATAACCTGATATGCTGCAGGATTAGACCCTAGTTACTGGGAAAAAGATCAATTTGGTGGCTGCATGGAGTTTCTGATTAGAGATTCCCCATTTACATCACTGTCACCACCATCCTTGTAGCTACTCAGGTGAGGCTTACGACTGTCACTATTCTTGCTTCTCTTACTGTTACATCCATTGTCATATCAAGCTGTATACTTGTATGTCCTACCTTGGCAGTATCTAAACCCTTCTTTCCATGTTTCCTTTTCCTAGTTATTCTTTTTCAATTCCTGCTCAGCTTTTGGTAACTCACTCTTAAGTAGCCTTCTTGTCTGCTTTCCTCTGTCTAATTTACCACATATGTGGCTGTCAAATAGCAGTCAAATCAGATTGCAGTGTTGGCATTTTGTGGTAAACGATTGAGTTTTGGGTTGCTGTTTGGTCATTTGGTCTCTAAAAGTTTCACTCACCATGACTGCCCTAGGCCTTTTTCCACTACAGTATTAAAAAAAAATCCTAAAATTCATATAAAGCCACTGAAGATCTCAAATAGATAAAGTAATCATGAATATGAAAATAAATCTGTGATCATCACATTCTTCCATTTAAAAATATATTATGAACCCACAATGAACAAAACAATATAGTCCTGACAAAAATTAGATATAGAGACCTATTGAACAGAACAGGTATGCTTGGAAATATATTTTCAAATATATGGTTAAACTCATTTTCTGTAAGGATGCTAAGAATGCTATGTGGAGAATGGATAGTTTCTTTATAAGTGATAGTGGAAAAGTGAGCATCTACATGCAGAAGAATGAAATTGAATTCTTATTTTAAACAAAAATCAACTAAATATAACCTAAAAATTTAAGCATAATATCTAAAACCATAAGCAATTAGGTATTGTGCACTTAAATTTATTAAAAGGGTAGATCTAAGCTTTATTGAAAAAAAACAGGAAAATTTTGCTTATATTGGTCTTGGCAATGATAACTTGAATATGACATCAAGAACTCAGGCCACAATAGAGCAGTAACTATGAGGGATTACAGCTAACTAAAATTTTTCTGCACAGAAAAGGAAACAAACCAACAAATGTAAAGGCAATTTATGGATTGGAAGTAAATATCTGCAAATCTCTATTTGATAAGGGATTGAGTTTTCAAAATAAATAAGGATCTCCTACAACTCAGTAGCAAATAGCAAACAAAAATGACCATCCTCACAACAGAACCTAGTTACAAAAAATAGGCAAGGAAACTAAGCATCTATTTCTCCAAAGGAGACATGAAAACAGGCAACAGATATGTGAGGTGAATGAAAATTGAAATCACAGTACTATGTGTTAGAACAGCTATTATAGAGAAGATGAAAGACAAAGAAGTGTTAGTATGATGCAGTAAAAAGGGAACCTTCATGCACTGTTGGTGGGAATGTAAATTAGTATAGCCATTATGGAAAACAGTATGGAGCTTCCTCAAAAAATTAAAAATAGAACTACCATATGATCCAGTAATCCCTCTTCTGGGTATATATCCAAAAGATATAAAGTTGTATGTTGAAGAGATTATGTGCACTCCGATATTCCTTTCCTTGTTGTCTACAGAATCAAGATCTAGGATCTGTCTTAAGTGTCCATCAAGGGCTGAATGAATACACAAAATGTAGGCTATGTATACCATGTAGAACTGTTTCTCTTTAAGGAGAAGAAAATCCTGTCTTTTGCAATAGAGATATATATTGAGTAAAATAGGCCAGAGATTCATAAAGACAACTGCCTCCTCATCTCGCTTATGTGTAGTATCTAAAAATGAACTCCTAGAAGCAGAGGGTAGACTGGTGCTTACCAGAGTTTTAGGGGATGAGGACTGGGGAGATGTTGGTCAAAGAGTTTAAAATTTTAGTTAGACAGAAGGAGTAAGTACAAGAGATCTATTGTACAATATGGTCTGTACTGTTGTGCAATTTGTCAGTTAAAAAGGAAGAAAAACCAGAAGAATTCCTACCATTTGTGACCACATGAATGGAGCTGGAAGACATTAAATGTAATAAATCAGTCATAAAAGGATGAATACTCTTTGATTCCTCCTAAGATGAAGCATCTGGAAAAAGTCCAATGTACAGAAGTAAACAATAGAAGGGTGCGTACAGGGACTACGGTGTCGATATGGGAAGTTTTTCAGTGGTAAGAATGTTACAGCTATTTAAGACGAGCAAGTGTGTGAGACCTGCTACACAGCTCAGTGCCAGTACTTAGCAATTAGGTTTGTGCACTTAAATTTGTTAAGAGGGCGGATCTAAGTTTTGATGTTTTCACATGTGAATACACATACAGACAGACATAGGGACAAAGGAATGTTTGAGAGGTTCGGGGTATACATGTTACTTTGACAATGACGAAAGTAACACAAATCCTATGCATTAATCATGTTCAGTTCTTTGCAGGCCACTTGTAACTCAATAAAGTTGGGGAAGGAGTGTGGAACCTTCCCTGTCTCCTCTTGAGCTCCTTCACTATTACTCCCCACTCATAATCCCTGTGCTGTGTCCAAAGTGAATTCATGCATGAAAGGCATCTTTCTAAAAAGCCAGGGGAGAGATTGAGGGCCTCATTAACTCCGTGGCTTTTTGTTTCTTCTTGGTGAGTTGTCAGTCCTGTTCATGATGCAATAATATATCTATGGTACACAGGGGAATACATTGACTCTGAAAGGAAAAATAATGAAGCCCTTTATTCCCCAGAAGCTCTAGGAGATTGTCTGATCTGGGGATCCACTACTAAGTAGAGGAGTTGTATGTGAGTTCCAGGAATCAGAAAAATGGAGAGTTTTTCTCTGGCGGCATCTAGCCTTGAGCACTGTGGCATAAGAGTCCTCGTGTAAAGGACTCTTACCTGCATTTTCTTATTTAGTCTTAGGGTGAAGATTGGAGGATTAGGGGTTTGGTCCAGAATCAAAACCCATTTAGCAGCCTCCCAGTCTAGTGCATTTCCCATAACAAGCCCCAGGAGCTCAAGAAGGAAGTATGCAAGCGATTATAAGTAAGGAGAGGCTGATGGAGAAGGAGACTGATGGTTTCTGATCTTGCTGTAGGCCAGAGCTTTACCTACCATTCCATTTTCAAGTGATGAGCCTGTAGGACAAAGAGGTAAATGCTCTGACTAACTTCGTACAGGTATTAAGATCTGAGGCTGAAATATTCCTGTTGCCATTATCACTGGCGCTGCTTGTTTTATTGTTAGTAGCCTTACTACTGCTACAAACACTAATATCATTTGACAAAACAACTCGTGCTGTCACTAATATCACTACTGTGGTAAATGTTCTTTTTTTTTTTTTTTTTTTTTTTTTTGAGACAGGGTCTCGCTTTGTAGTTCAAGCTAGCTCTGAGCTCACTATGTAGCCCAGGCAAGCCTCGAACTCAGCAATCCTCCTGTCTCTGCCTCCCAAGTACTGGGATTACAGGTGTGAGCCACCACGCCCGGCAAGGTAAATGTTCTTATAACTATGACTACTAATGTTGCAACTACTCCTTGGTTTTTCTGCTTCTACCAATGATATAATGTTTTGAATTTTTCTATATTTGGTGTGAGATCAAAAATTAAGCCCTTTGTAGTTTTATGCAGTTTATTTTTCACAACAGAGTTATGATACAGTCTTTATGCACATGCTGTTGGTTATTCTTACATTGTGGGGTTAGTATTGGGAACTTCAAACTGCATGAAGAGAATGAGAGGTGGAAACTGGGGAGTGAGAAGTTAGTTTCCATAAAATCAAACATGCACACACCTGTAATCTGAGCAGTCTGGGAGGCTGAGGCAGGAGGGCAGCACACACTGACTCCCTGTGACAAATGTAATCATTATTACTGCAGACGTGCAAGTAAAAATAGAAATTTTAAAAGATATATATTTAAATATTTTTCCAAAGTAAACAACAAACAAACAAACACTGGGGAAAAAAAATAGCTCAGCCTGGGCATCTTAGCAGCTTAGTGAGAATCTGTTTCAAAAATTAGTTAGAAAACTAAAAACAAATAAATTTTAAAGGATTAGGAATTTAGCATAGAGGGAAGGCAGTGGGATGTTCAATCCCCAGTACTCCAAAACAAACAAACAAAGGATCAACAGTGTTTGTCTTAGGTTTGGGATTAAAAATACCATCCTAATTTTTCATGGTTATTTTTGGTTAGATCTCTGAATTTAAGCCAGGCAAGGTCTGCAACACCAGAAGAAATCTTTAAGAAGAACAGTGATTGTTTGTGAGTACCCATCTGAGCCAGGCTATGTGTAAGGTGCTCTTCAGCTGCCCTGCAAGGTAAAGTTCATCATCCCATTTTACAGATCTGGCAACTGGGGCTCAGGGAAGGGAAGGAAACCCTTTGGTGTTGGGCGTGGATCTGGATATGAGCCATTGGATTTTCATCTCTGGGCCCTCCCACTCCAGCATGGGACCTTTGTAGCAGAATTAAAATGTAAATCAAAACATAATTGGCTTTGTGTGCACAGTTTAGATAAGATTTACTTTTGAAGAATGACTTTGTGTTCTAACCCAGCGGGCCCAGCTCCACGAAGCCCACTTGCACTTAATAACGGCCAGGGAGCAGGGCCATAAATATTGCAAACGATGCAGCTTGAACGAAACGCCCTATGAACCATAATAAAGCCCTGTGATTAATTCCAGGACGCGCTCTGTTCATATTAGACCTGCAGTGGCTTCCCTGATGAGATCAATACAGCGTGGCGGAGTGATCCTAATAGAAGTGTTATTATCTTTTAATCTTCGGGAAAATGCCAACTTCTCGAATCCGTCACCAGGCCGCCGGCTTTATTTTCTTGGTGCAACCTTGAAGGCAGTTGTTTTCCCTGAAATGAAGATACATTAGAGTCTTTTCAAGGATTTATCAATAATAGGATCCGAGCCTTCTTTGCAGGGCCCACTGCTAAAAGGCACATTTGTATGCGACGAGTCAGAACTGGTCGCGCTGACCTTTGCTGTCAGCAGCTGTTTTCCCAGCAGACAGATGCCTCTGGAGAGTGAGTGGTAAAGACAGATATTCACGGAGGGAGAAAGGAAGTGAGAGTGGAAAAGAAACAATGCGAGAAACAAATCACCTGGGGAGTGTTTCAGGCAGCTGGGTGTGTCCCCATTCTCGGTTTGGGACGCAGATATGGCCTTCATTGCCTGAGCAGGCAGCTGTCGCCTTCCTGCTGTTTCTGTAGGTCTCCAGGGACCTGAGCAAGTGGAACTGGCCATAAGCCTTGTTGGAAAATGAAATGTCAATGTCTCTTAGCGAGTGTCCACGTGGGCAGGCAGCCAAGCCTGGGACTCCAGCCTCCTGAGGTGCTCAGCCTGTGGCCCATGGGAAGCAGGGTGCCTTGGATGGAGGGGGTCGCTCGTCGGCTTGATGAGCTCCCATCTTCCAGGAGGCAGAGGTCAGCGGGCCATGGCTTTCAGAGCCAAAAATGGATCAGTTCACCCACACCAATGTGGAAAGGCATGGGAGGATGCCAGCCACTGTGTCCGCCTGGGTCCTGACTCTCTGGCTGCGTTCTCTGAATTCTAATGGAGGTGTGACTTGGGGCCCAGTAGACAGCCTCAAAGAAATCCAGGGAGAAGGTGGGTGTGACAGTGCCTCCTTGTCATCTTAGTCTGGGAAGCTGAGTCAAGAGGACCTGCGTTTGGAGCTCAGCCTGGGTGATTTAGATGCTGGAGCGCAGCATCTAAAGTAGAACAGCTAGAAGAGAGAATAGGTGATTTTAGCAATTTAGCAGTAAGATCCTGTCTCAAAAGAAAAATTTTAAAAGGCTGAGATGTAGCTCAATGAGATGGTCCTGGCCAACAAGAGCTCATGGGAGAGTGGAGGATCCTCAACATCTTTCCTCTGTCTCACCTTCTTAAAGGAACATAGCATCTCTGAATGGCATCCACAGGGAAGCTTGGAATCACCTGTTCCTGCCTCTGTCTTGTAGAGAAAGGAAAACAGGCCCACAGAGAAGGAATTAACTGAGCAGTGGGTCACACAGTGGGTTTCACAGTGGGTTATCATCTACAGGCCTGGATCTCCTGGGCCGGGCTTCTGCCGAGGGCTCTCTCCACCTCTGGGTGCACTCTGCTGTCACATTGGGACCCAGGCTCCCTCTGTCTGGTAGCTCTGCTATTTGCTGAGGCTCCTGAGTCCTCATGCTGTTTGCATTCAGCCACATAGAAGGGAGGATGCAGCATAAAGGATCGTGTAGAAAATGTGGGGACCAGAAAGTCTATATGGTGACATCCATATAATTTGCCGAACGCAGCCAAACAGAACTCAGTCCTGTGGCACCACCTAAGAGTCAGGGAAAGTGTCATCTGCCAGTGTGTCACAGAGGGAGGGAACAAGGAGCTTGGGAGCAGCTGGCTTGTGACTGCTTTAGGAGCCTCATCTATAAAATAAGAGGCGTAGTTTGAATATTAAGTGTCCTCCAAATACCTAAGTAGGAAAGGCTTGGTTCTTACCTATTGAGAGGTGACTGCAACTTTAAGAGGTGGAGCCAAGAGGGAGGTCTTTAGATCACTGACAGCCTGCTGCACTGCGGATGGGGAGACCCTGGTCACTTCCTTTTTCTCCTTTTGTTTTCCTGTCCTTGAGGTGAGTGTTTTTGTTCTCTCAGCCTCAGTGTGCTGCTTTGCCACAGGTCCCAACCAATGGACAAATCAGTCATGGGCTGAAACCTTCAAAACTGTGAGCCCAAATAAACCTTTCTTTTAGTAAATTGATTTTTCACGGGTATTTTTATGGCGATAAAAAGCTGACCTATACAACAGGGGTACAAATAGCCTTCTTCAGTGGATGATAGCAGGGGATCTAAGAAAACAAAACATCAGAGAATTTCTCACAGTGGGCATCTGCTAAATAAATGCTAATCCTGTCTGCTTGCTTTTGTCAGTTTTTCTGTTTACTAGAGAACTGAACCTATGTCTGAGTCTCTCTGTCAAACCGTGGTACTAGATTCCTGGTGGGCTGGGTGCTGCCCTTGCTGGAAATGTAAAAAAAGGCACTTTCCACATTTTCGTCTACTGAAGGCAGCCTTGACTGAACACAGCCTTCTAGGGAGTGTCGGGAGAATGCCCATGTGCCCCTTGGCCCTTCCTTAGTGTCCCTAACTCCTTCCTGTACTTCTCCCATTTTCCCAAGATGGTGAAATGGTGATCTGGGTCCCCCAAGCAATACTTGATTGGTTTTAGCTTTGCTGCTCCTGTATTCCAGGAGTCACGTGGTCTTAAACTGAAAGCTCGAACACTGTGCTAGGGTACTTTGGGTCCTTTGCATATGACTTTTGACCCTACCATAGTGACTTTGCCTTTTTAAGCTTCCTCTTGGATTAAATGAACCTTGTTAAAAAAATTCAACCAAAATAAAGGTCACTGGGGTAAAAGAAAGCCATGATTAAAAAGCTGAGCTCACAGGACACTGGAAGAAGAGTTTGTCTCAGAAAGTGGCAGTAGATGCTAATGTCTCTCAAGTGGATATTTCTCATTTCCCCACCCTGGAGTTTAGGGTGCTTAGTGAAGGCTGATCAGAGAGGTGAGATTAGTGTTGGGAATAATACTCAGGGTCTATCTCTTCTTCAGGCAGTGCTAAAGAATATGAGATTCCATCACTTTGTCATGTTCGATTTTCCAAATCTCAGCTGGATCATGCTTGCTAAAGTCACTGGTTTAGATTCATTGTACACTCTAGCAGCCCTTAGTGGAGCAAATCTTTATTTTCAGCTGCTCACAAAACTAAGGGGTACTTTTAATTTTCCAGGGTGACATTGCCCCAAACTAACTCTCTGCACACCACAGAGTTTTAGCATCCAGCAGATGGGTTCTGAACAAACTCAACAGAGATAAAGGCAAAAAAGCAGGTGAGAAGCTGTGTGTGTGTGTGAGTGAGTGAGTGAGTGTGTGTGTGTGTGTGTGTGTGTGTGTGTGTGTAGGAGCAGGTTCTTACTTGGAATGTAGATGTCTTCCTGTGTATTTTGGGCCATCTGTTTTAACTATCTTGAAGTACTTTCACTTTTATCAAAGCACCTTGTTTAGTAGAGAAACAAACAGCTCTGCCTTAAAAAAAGGCAGGGTTGAGCTGATGGGGGATATCACAGTTATTTCCCTTCCCTTTCAAGCATTGGCCTGTGGATGTGCTGATCTGCTGTTCACCAGTGTAGTCCTATCCTTGATCAGTTGCCCTCATTGTACCTAATCAAAGTCCCACAGAAATGTCATTCTTCTCAAGGCACCTGATGATCTTTAGTCAAGGGAGAAAGTTCCTTTCCCCACTTACACACACCTGTTTTCTTCTGTTTCCCTGGAGTTAGTTCTTACAGTCTCCTTTAGATACATCAGTGTACCTCTTCTCCCTTCTACTAACCATAGTAATGATTGTATTATGTTTATTACAGCCAACTTTTATCACTGGGTCTCTAGGGACCAGAAAATTGATTGCAATTGCCACAGGTAACCCTTATCATGACCATTTGGAGGAGAAAGTATAAGAATTTCCATGTAGTAGATAAGTCAGACCGAGGTAAATTAATGAAGGTCCTCCAGTCAGTGTGAAATCATGCCAGGATTTGCCCCAAACTTGAACTACTTTTAAGTCCATGTTCTTTGAGCACCATAATATGTTTTCAGTTGGTCTACAGAATTAATGTATCTGATTTGGCCACAGCATCTAAAGCAAGACATACAAAAGAAAGAATGAGCTTTGGAGTAAAACAGATCCATTTGGAATTACCTCTAGGCCTTGGAAATTTTGGGAAATGGAATTTTGCAGTTCCATTTATCTTCTATAAAGTATACAGATCTGTATGTACAGGGTTGGATGCGGTGAAGCATAGCTGATACCTGGCATATAAAGCCATCCTAGCAGTGTCCCTTTGAAAACAGCGTTAGCTAGTATTTATTAAACAGCTGCCCTCTACATATGCTTTTCTATGTAATTTAACTTCTCATTAAAATTCAATGACTGGAGTAGCTTTACTAATTTCAGACAAATTAGACTTTAATATGAAAAATGTTACCAGAGTTCAAGAGGAAGATTTTATTTATTGAGTTTATTGGTACATTTTTAGGTAGAACTTATGATCACATTCATCATTGAGAATTTGTACCTGTACATGATATATCTTGATTCTTATTTTCCCCATTCTCCTGCTCTCCCTTCATCCCCTCTCCTCATATACATAAGCTTTGCTTTGTTTCTCCCTTCAATTTTTTTCTTTCTCTTCTGTCCTTTCCCTTGCCCCCCCATCCCTCATTCCCCTTCCCTTTGAATATTTTCTTCTTCTTTCATAGTATCTATTATACCTTTTGGTCCTCATTTACACTTCAGTTTCTCATAGTAGAGAAACAGTTCAGTATTTACATATATAGCCTGTTTACTTCACTTGAGTATGGCTTCAAGGTGCATCCATTTGGTTATAAACGCCTGAAGTTTTTCTTTATGGCTCAACAGTACTCCATTCTATAAATAAAAAACCCTCAGCTTTTTTTTATATATTCACCACTTGATAGGCTTTTGGGCTGTTTCCAAGATACAGCTATTATAAATCATGTTGCTATAAACATGGGTGAGCATGTGCTATTGTGGTCTGATTTTTTTAGTTCTTTTGGAAACATACCCATCAGGGAAATAGCATGGTCAAATGGGACCTCTAATCCTAGTTTTTTGAAGAATTTCCCCACTGATTTCCACAGTGGTTGTACCAGTCTGCACTCCCAACTGATAGTGGAGGAGTGTTGCTTTCTCTCCACAGCTCCGACAGCATTTCTTATTGGTTAGTTTCTTGATAACAGCCATTTTTTCTTGAGAGATGCAATCTCAGTGTTGTTTTCATCTGCTTCTCTCAAATGACCAGGGATGGAGCACATTTTTTCATGTGTTTAGTCACTGGTTCTATATATAAGAAATACATCCTTCATGCTGAAATCAGGGACAAGGCAAGGATCACCACTGTTGTTAGATATAGTTCTGGAAACATTAGCCACAGCAGTTAGACAAGAGAATAAAATAAAAGGAATAAATACAAGAAAGGACGATATTAAACTTATTATTTGCTGATGACATGATTCTCTACACAGAAGATACTGCAATCTCTGCCAAAATCCTCCTAGACTTAATTTCCAGGTCCAGTAGAGTAGGTGAACACAAGGTTCAATAGCGTTCTTGTATGTGAGTAACAGACACACTGAGAGGGAAATTGGGGAATCAATTCCTTTCACAAGAGCCTCCGCCAAAATGAAGTATCTAGGAATCAACCTAATAAAAGAAGTAGAAGACCTCTACTCTGAAAATGACAACATTTTGAAAAGAGATATTGAAGAGGATAGCAGAAAATGGAAAGACATCACTTGTTTCTGAGTAGGAAGAACCACTATAGTGAAAATGGCTGTACTTCCAAGTTGTTATATAGAGTCAATGCAATCCCAATTGAAACACTAACAGTATATTTCACAGAAATAGAGAAAATAATCCAAAAATTCATCCGGAACAAGAAAAGACCTAGAATAGCAAAAGCAATTCTAGGCAACAAAGACATGGCAGGGGTTATCACAACCCTCAATTTGAAACTATACTACAAGCCACTGTGATAAAAACAACATGGTACTGGGAAAGAAACAGACCCAAGGAATAATGGAACAGATTAAAAGATGCAGAAATAACTCCAGATAATAACTAAGCCACCTCACTTTTGACAAGAGAACCAAACACCCTCGGTGGAAAAAAATAGCCTCTTTAATAAATGGTGCTAGAAAAACTGGGTTTCAATCTGCCAAGGATTAAAACTAGACCTATATCTTTCATCATGTACTAAAATAAAATCAAAGTGGATCAAAGATCTAAATCTCAAACATTAAATCTACTGGAAGAAAAGATAGAACTTTTGAAGATATTGGTATAGGTACAGACTTTATGAACAAAACCTCAGAAGCATGCAAACTAGCACAAAGAATCAGTTGGGATCTCATCTTCTTAAAAAGCTTCTCCACAGCAAGAGAAACCACCAACAGAAAAGACAAGCCACAATGTGGAAAAAACTTTACCAGTTGTTTCTTAGAGAAAGGACTACTATCTAGAATAAATAAAGAACTTAAAAAATTTAGGCCCTCCAAAATTTAAAGACCCAATTAAAAAATGGGGATCTGAAAGAGGATGATTTTGTAATGATACAGCATGTGTGTATATGTGTGTGTGTGTGTGTGTGTGTGTGTGCCAAACAACAGTGCCCCAAATTATGTGAAATAAGGGCTGACAGAAACAAGGGGAGAAATACAGTTGAAAATATCAGTATTCCATTAAAAATAGAGAAGTCTCAAATTACTGAAATGAGAAGTTCAAGAGGGGACATTACTATAGAATTTATGAAAGTAAAGTGTACTATGAAAAACTATATGACAACAAACCACCCATTGTTACTCCAAGATGCAGCAACTGTTGTTATTGTAGTAGATTCATCCAATAAAGATTTATGAGCACCTGCTCTGTAAAATCATGTTTAGGTTTCATTTCTGAGATATTGATTCAGTAAATCATGGATGGCATGAAGAGATCTTCATATTTATTCATTGGTTGATTATACTGCTCAGGCAGGATAGCAGGACAATGGCAAACATTTAAGAGGTGTGTGTCTGCTAAATTAAAGGGGATCAGGGGCACAGTTGAAGTTCTACTGAGTCTTCAAGACCATGCTGTGGTCAAATACCAGTCTGGGCAGCAAGGCTTGAGATTTCACTGGCAGACTGATGCTGTGATGGTGGAGAATGTTTGCTCATGAACCAGAAGTAAGGAGACCATTTATAGGTCTAACTTTTTTGCCTGATGACTGTTTGACTTTAGAAAGCCACACCTAGACTGAAGCACTAATAGGTGTTGGTGGTCAGTGGTGGGAGACAGTGATGGAAGTATTCCAGTGGCACTTGAAGTATTTGTCAGAGTAAACATTAGCGAACTATCAGTAGTAATTAGAGCTTGGTCATGCCAGATAGCAAAATAGAACTTCACATATTCTAGACCCTGTGATCATTATTCAAAGTCAACTGAATCTAAACTAGGATTTGTGAGTCCTATGATTTGTGTACTAGGGTAGTACCACTACCATATGTGGTACTACTAGATTACTGATCGAAAGGTTCAATGCAGTGAGTGGTCAAGATTATTAGCACAGGCAGTACACAGTGGGGATGAGGTACAGTGGCCTGAAGTCAGACGAGCTAGATTCAAAGTGGCTTGAGAATTTAAGAAATGCTGCAACCAATATTGAGTTTTGTCATTCTAAGCTTCAATTACCCTGTGTGGCAAGTGACAGGTAATAAGAATATCTCTGTTAGTTACTGTGAGGATTAAATTAAATAATGCATTGTAAGTCTCTTTGATAGAACCAGTGGTTGATAAATGTGAGCTGTTTTTATAGGCATGAAGGTGAGACATATCTAGGTCGCTGTAGTGAGTGTCCATTATTGAGGCATTGGGAGGCAAAGGACTGTCTGTTGTTGTTCCATACATAGTTATTCCCTTGGGATAGTATCATCCTCATTTGGTAGAGGAGGCTAATGGAACTCAAAGGACTAGATCATTTCTGTGGTCATCTCACTGCAGAACACTTGTTTGAACATGATCATTCTGGCATCTTTCTACCCTGTTACTTTTATATTAAAGAAAACATCAAGGTTCAACCTGAGCCTGGTGAGGGACTTAACTAACCAGTCTCTCATCCCAGTTAACTACTGTACCTTGTTTTCAGGTGCTTCTGATCTCCAGGTAGAACATTCCTTTTCTAAGAATGAGCTGGGGGAATTCTGGCCAAATTGCTGCATAATGGAATTCATAATTGCTTGTGGCTTACAATATAGGTTGATAATTCTTCATTAGTCAGTGCCATCCATTCTAATGGGAGGAAGGTGAGCTGGAAACACTACCAGCCAGGACTGTTTTGGAAGTCAGCTTTTTTTGTGTACAGCATGATGAACAGCCTTGGTTACCTTCTAGTTCATTGTTCACCTCATGCAGGCCAGGGGACTTTAACTTTTTACTTTCATCACTATCAAGCTTCTGCTGCCCTGTGAAGTTCGAGTCCTAGTTCTTGAGAGAGAATAGTTTTACTTCTGGTCCTGTAATTCAGACTTGGACAATAGGAATATACCTTATAATATCAAATTATCATTAGAAGTTTTTGCAAATAAAAAAAACGTGCAGCTTCAAGATGTAACTTACTCAGGTCACAAGGTTAGTGGAAGAAGTTTAGGCTCCAGTGCTACTTCTTGACTTCATAGATGTAGAGGAAGAGAGATTGACAAGTTTCAGTCTCTGTCCAATGTCCTGGCTCTTGACTCTTTTCTTGGTTTGGGGTGAAGTCAGGCACACAGAAAGACAGCAAGAGACTTTACTCTGGAAACTCAGGCTAGAGGGTAGGACAATAGAGAGAAGTGCTTTCCTGGCAGCCAGGCGCTCCCTGAAAGGCTGAAGGTAGTCACAGCAGGGTATTCCAGAATATTCTTCTCGACAATCCAAGATTATGTCCCCGCTTTGCATGATGGTCGTCCTCTTTGGAAGATCTCGCCACTCAAGAACAGCTTGATTTAGCTAAGCCCTGACTCTACTGCTTTCCCCTCAGGTTCTGCCTTTGGTATTATCTTGTGTTATTAACTCTGCTCCTTAAATCTTTCTACTTCTAAAAGGACCAGGAAACTTGATGCCAATTGTCAAGATGCAGACTGAACTGATGGAATCCAAAATATTTCATAGAAGATGATAGGTGAGAAGGCCCCAGAGGGTTGGAGGGAGGACAGAATTTTGGTTGAAGACTGCTCATGGGCTATTGATAAGAGGTAGAAGATGGGCATTGAATTACTTAATATTAGTAGAAATGAATGATTTTGTTAAATGAAAAGGATGGCAAGGAAAGGAGAGAAGACCTGATGAATTAAAACTGGGATTAATGATGGTGAAAGTCACCATTAGCTAAGCAGTTGCTATGAGCCCAGGACTCTGCTTCTAGCATTTCTTTTGCCTTCTGCATTAATCATGGAGGTGGATTTTTTAAATACATTTTTATAGCTGAAGAAAGTAAAGATAGAGAAGTTTAGATTTACCTAAGGTTATACACCCAAGGTATGAATGGGACCAGGATTCCATGCTTCAATCTAGCTCTAAAGCCTGTAGTTCTTAATTGTGACAAGTTTTCTTTCCTCTCCGTCTGGACTCCAGAGAAAAGTCAATTTTCAGTGGTTGTGGTTGTTTGCTGAAAGGAGCAATTCCCTTTTCTCTAATTTTTCTCCAACTAATTGCAAATTAGTGGTAATTTTCAAATGAAAAGAAGGATCCTGCATGTCATCCATTTGTGCTTACCCAGCAAGACCCTGATCTTGTGACAGCTCTGTCACCATGGCAACCCTGCCTCCAAGCCCACCAGGCACCTTGGCAGAGTTGACTGGACGCTGGCTGGAGGTAGGGTTCCTCCAGATCAGCCTCTTGATTTGGTTCAGTGCCCCACACACGGGCCCAGAATGCCAGTGTTTAACAGAGCTTTCTTTCCTTTTTCTGTGCATTTGCTGCTTTCTTTGATTGCTTGCATTTTGAGGGAGTTCAGAATTAAAATAGTAAGGAGAAAAATACAAAGAAAGAATGCAGAAAGTCATAAGCAAGGACACTTAGCAATATAATCTGGGGACAGAAGAACGGCTACAGTCCAGCCCCTGTCTCAAAACAGAGAAGTATAAACCTCCCGAGTTCACCAGTGGCTGATGAGGCAGGAGTCAGCGCTCGGAGACTGTGGGTGCAGCAAGTCTGGTCTTTAGTAGCACTGCTGTCTTGCGTGTGGAAGACGTGTGTTAGCAGGATGTTCCCTTGCCCAATCCCAGAAAGGACCCAGGCCAGAAGGTGGAGGATTTTTGCAGAGTACTCTTTCATTTATTCGGTATTAATTTGAGGTTGGGCATGTATTCTTAATTCTGAACAGATACTTGTTGGTTATCTGATGTGTACTGGACTCTGAAAAGAAAACAAATTCCTGTTGGCTGTTGTTAAAGGGTTATAGGGGAGATGGATGTGGGAGTGGAGTCAGTATGACCAAATGCAGATAGAGGTATGGGAGTTGAGTTTATTGGGAAGACTTAGCAAATTGCCAAAAAAAAAGAAGGAAGAAGTAAGTCCCAAGCAGAAGGTACAATGAGTGTCAATGCATGGAGGTGAGATAGATCTCAATATATTTTGTGCTAACCAGTGGCAAGGTGAACAGTATATAGGTGACTGGGGAATGGAGCCTAGGAATGAATAGAGAATAACATATTACAAATGGTCACAAATGATTTTTTTAAAATTACAATGTTGACTCTAGGAAGTTGAGGCAGGAAGATTACAAGTTTGGGTTTAGCCCCAACAATTTACATACATAGTATGACCCTATCTCAAAATAAAAAAATAAACCTGGGCATGTAGCTCAGTGTGAAGGCCCTGGGTACAATTCTCAGCACCACAGAATTTGTAGTGTAAATAAAATGCATTATCAAGGTTGAGTTTGGCATTAAGGTGAAAACAGATGTCTATAAAATTATTAGAGCACTCAAATAATGGTGGAGGACAGGGGCTAACATCCACATTGCATTATTACAAAGTGACCAGAAAACTCATTTACAAGAGGGGGGTTGAGACCATGTGGTTCTTGGTTTAGGGACTGCAGGGTAGACTGAGGCTCATTGTACCTCAGTTTCCAGGAGGTCCCTAGGTAAAGGAGAATGAGGTCCTAGAAATCCCCAAAGTTTGGACTCATTTCATGCAAGGGACAGAGGCTTGAGGACACCTACTGTGGATTTTTCAATCAGGTGCCTCCTCCTCATCTCAGTCCAGCTGCCTCACTTCCAATGGTCTCCTGCTAACCTGCCTGGGTTCCACTCTACCTTTCTGAGCTCTACATTTTTTTTTAAAGATTATCACGAGCTGAGATTAAAAATTGATATATTGAAATGCGACTCAATACATTTTGCTGAATGTCTCATCGTATGGCCCGAATCCCACATTATGTAGAGCACTTCCAACTTCTAGAGGGTTTGTCCTGCAATCCTCTTGCCCCACAGGCAGACACTGTTCTGAGCTATTTACCTTTTTATTTATTTATTTATTTTTTTGAGACAGGGTCTCGCTTTGTAGTTCAGGCTGGCTCTGAGCTCACTATGTAGTCCAGGCAAGCCTCGAACTCAGCAATCCTCCTGCCTCTGCCTCCCGAGTGCTGGGATTACAGGCGGGAGCCACCATGCCCGGCTATTTACCTTGTTTTTGAGCTTCATATAAGTAGAATTGGCCACTGTGTCTTTGGGTCCATTTCTTTGGTTTTGTTGCTGCCTTCTGACCTGTTTCCCAGGACACTCTTGCTTTTCCCAGCAATTTCGATGGGACTGATCGTGCCTCTGTTTCACTGAGGTCCACATGAGAGGATCAGAAGGGATGGAGATCAAGAGCGACACAGGACTGAGGGTGGCACAGAATGCCTCAGAATCTGCGGAACCTAAGGCTGAATGGCTTCACCTCTCAATCTATATCCCTTCTCTTTGAGGCCTGCACTTAATGGAGATCACGCAGCTATGTATCCCTCTGGTAGCTAGTGAGATGATACTTGTAAAATCTGTAATAGGGTGCCTGGTACTCAAGAAATGCTCAGCTTTTTTTTTTAGTTTAACCAGATTGAAGGAACACAGATGCATGGCAGTGGCTAAAAGGACTGGATCACATGGCAGAGGAGGATATACCTACCAGCAACTTTATCCCATTCCTCAGACAACAGTTATTTTACCTAACATTTCTGGGGGCTTAGTGGGAAATCAATACTGTCTTCTGTGTTTTCTACAAACAGTTCCTTTAAAATTTCACAATTCTGACAATGTACAACTGATTAGCAAGAAGAGATCAGCAACTTGTGAACCACCCACAAGTACCTGGCTGAGAATGTTCCTTGGGGCCAGGCTGGGAATGTTCCTCGGGAAATTAGTTTCATAAACTTGGCTTTTTGCCACTGGTCTACTTTGGGGGACATTTATTTTAATGCATGCTCCAAATCTAGGTAGACGAAATAGAGCATGGGTTACACAGTAAAGGGATCAGCTGATCAGAATATAGATTCTTGTGTTAACATGTCTGTAATTCCAGCATTTGGGAGGCTGAGGCAGGAGCATTGCCAGAATTTTGAGGCAGGCTGGAATACATAGTGATAGCCTAGCTCAAAAAACAGCGTGCACGCACGCACACACACGCACACACACACACACACACACGCGCGCGCGCACACATACAAAGCATAGATTCTCTATTACAAATATTCTTAATAATCAGAGTTCTGAACTTAGTTCTTTTAAGTAACAAAGGAGGAAAAAAATCAAGGATGAGATTTGTAGCCAAGCAATCAGCTGGAACAAATCATTCTTCACAAATGGAGTTTATACTTAAGGAGAAGAATAGTACGCATGCTGAATAGCCACATTTAGGATTAATCAGAGACAAAGTGTTCCTTGAGCATGGCATTCTGAGTACTTGTATTTGCATTAAGAAAAGCTAAGATCAGGTTTTGCTAAAAGCAGTTGACAATTACAGCCTGTGAAATATGAGAGGCAGCAACCATTTTCTGGAACGTTCCCAATTTGTGATTTCAGGTGGTGTCTGGTGGAAAGATTGGGTAGGACTTTGGTGCTTCAAGCCTCTGTCCCATTCAGGGAGGATGATTCTCACCTACCTGAGGTAAATGTTTCCTCGCCACATCTGCTTGGAGCAGTTCACACCCAGGAAATTTTTATTCTGGAGCCATACAGCCCCAGGACTTGCCACCAGACATTGAGACTCAAGGGTCCTCATGGCTCCCCTAAGGATCAGTCTAATAACCTAAGGCCTTTTGTACCTGTTTGTTTGTCTTTGGGTATGTTCTTTTCGCATTTCAGTTAACTTGGCTGCTCAATGAAGAGAAGACTGGTGAACTCATCAGGATTTCCTTAGGGAGCAAATGACATGGCCTAAGTGTACCCCAAGCTAAGGGCCTGGAGTGTGTGACATCTGGTGTGTCAGTCTCTTTCCCACTACAGATATGTTTATATGAAGCAAGGGAGAAAGTTCTTTTGTTTTTCTTCACCTTGCTTAATCCCCAAAGTCAGTCTTCTGTGGACTTAGGAGAGGTGCTAATAACGTCCTCTCTTCCTGGTGCCATATTTCTCTTCTAGTCCTCTAACATCCTAAGCAATGAACTTTCCTACCTCATAAAATTTGTAAGGAGTTAGATTTCCAATAATCACAATAATACAAGTTAGTATTACTAATGACAAATCAAGTGCAGTATTATCACCACCATTGATTTTATGCCTACCAGGTATTGGGTAGTATCTTAAACACTAGTTTTCTGGAATATAGATGACAATTGATTATCACTTGTTAAATAAATGGATGAAGCAATTGTCCTCACTCACACCACTATGCAAGGAAGCTCTAGCCCCACCCATCCATTTTACAGGTGAGGAAGTGAGACTCATAAAGGTATATTATCTTCCAAGTGAAGGATATCCAGGGGTAAACACTTAACATCTTACTCTTGCATGATCAGATACTTTAGGGGATTCATACCCACAGCCCCCAGATGTTTGTTCTTGCAACAGTTTGCTTTGACTTGTAATTTATTTGCAAATCTCAGCCTTTGGGATTGATTCTGAATTTATGATGCACGCTCAGGTCTTTCGTGACTCTTGCTCCTGGAATTTCATTAGGCTGACCTGTAATTGTTGTGGTAAATGTTTACACATCTATAAATTATTATTGGACAAGTGGGGCAAGGTCAACCTTTATCTTTTAAGGCACTTGGAACATACTGCAGAGATTTCCCAGCAGACAAAGGGGTTGGGATCTGATTAATAATGGACTGTGTTGGTGGCATATTGACAACACTGTTTCTTGCTGTTAATTTTGAAGCCCCAAATGGGTCATCTTTCCTGAGCATGAAAAATGATCACCCATTTACTGATTGTTTCACAAGTGATTCAATTTTAAATCACTAACAACTATCAATAGCTGATCTTTTTACTCAGGCAGTGAAACCCAAGATACCTTTGGGGTTTCAGGTTTAACTTTATTTTACTACACTTCCTGCTATTTATTTGGGCTAGTGTATTTTTTTTTCTGTTGTTGTTTTGCCAACTCATACAATTCTATACTGATTGTTTTAAAATTTTAAAAATAATGTTAAAGAGGGCCAGAGATTTAGCTCAGTGGTTCCAGTGAGTGCCTGCCTAGCAGGCATAAGGTCCCTGGTTTGATCCCTGGTAACCACATACAGCAATATGGGGTGTGGTAACTCACACCCATCAGCAATCGGTACCATATACCACTGTGCCCAATGTTGTGGCTCATGGATGTAATCCCAGCACTTGGGAGCAGAGGCAGGAGGATTGCTGAGTTTGAGGCTTGCCAGGGCTACATAGTGAGCTCAGGGCCAGCCTGAACTACAAAGTAAGACCCTGTTTCAAAAAAAAAAAAGTTAATGCCGGACGTGGTGGCTCACGCCTGTAATCCCAGCACTTGGGAGGCAGGGACAGGAGGATTGCTGAGTTCGCGGCGGCTTGTCTGGGCACCATAGTGAGCTCAGGGCCAGCCTGAACTACAAAGAGAGACCCTGTCTGAAAAAGCAAAAAAAAAAAAAAAAAAAAAAAGTTAAAGAAACACTTATGAATGGAAATTAACATAATTAAGTACTATATGTTCAGAACTTAAACCTTACGTTATTTTCTTAGTTACTTCCTCGTTCCTGAGACAAAATATCAGACACCTACAAGTTAAGGAAGAAAGGTCTATTTTAGCTCACAGTTTGTAAAGGGTTCAGTTCATAGTTGTCTCGCTCCAAGGAAGGACAGCATGGCAAAGGGAAATGGCAGAGGAGAAACAGTCCATGGTAGGGTAGGCAGAAAGCAGCAAAGCAACAATATGGAGCCTCTTTCCCTTTTATTCCTTTCAGGCTAAGGTCCTATTGGTTGGTGCTACCCACACTCATGGGGAGTCTTCCAGTTATCCATACCCAGAGGTATGCTAAACCAATTTGTGGACTAATTTAGTTATCACACTCTTAATCATATTCACACACCCTATATCCAATTACCTCCAAGTGCCCCACCAATGTGCACCAGAGGCTCTGGGGGAACATCTTGATATAAACTATAAGTCACTTAATGGAATAGCTATGAGAATAGATTTTGTTGTTCTTAAATTCAAGTTATTAAAGCTGAGCATCTACAAGTTACTCATCTGAGGTTCCATGTCTATATAGTGTGAAATAAGTTCTGTGATACCACAAACCTAGTTATTCCCCTTTTATATTCAGGTTTAGCACTAAAAGTTCTCTGTTCAGATTTTGAGTACCAACTTGGAAGGTGAAAAATGTAGCTATATTCCTACTGAGTTTTAAGATCATACTACCAGTTTACACAATACCTGTGGCAGTAGCATAATCATCAGAAGTAACAGAGCCTTAACCTTACCTTCAATACAATGGTCTTCCAATTTCAGAACCTAATGTGGAACCCTTAATTCTCTTCAAATATTTAAGGTTATCTTTTAAGTATTAACTTCTACAGATTTCTACTTTTTCTAATCTCTCTTTTATTTCTGCTTCTACTTTGAAATTCTTTGTAGGTTACAGATTATGTGTTTTCTTCACTTCTGAAGCTTTAGAAGAGAATATGATGACAGGAGTATAGTAGGGTGAGAAGGTTCTCTAGAAAAAGCAATCAATTGCATGGGTAGATAGATGAAAATAGAAATAGAGACACATAGAAAGGCATTGATTATGAAGGGTTGGTACATGTGAATATAAAAGCTGAGATGTCCCACAATCTGGTCTTTGCAAACTGTAGGTCCAGGAGCTTGGTGATGAAGTTCTGGTGCATGTCTGAAGACCTGAGGACCTGGGGAACCAGTAGTACAAGTTCCAGTCTAAATCTGGAGGCCAAGGAACCTGCAATGTTGATTTCTAAAGGTGAGAGAAAATGAATGTCCCAGTTCAAACAAAGAGAGCATATTTGCCCTTATTCTGCCTTTTGGTTCTTTGCAGCTGTCAAAAGACCAGATAACTAACTTCTGATTCTGGTCTGGAGATCTCCTTTCTTTCAGCTCATTAATTTTAATGCTAATTTCTTTTAGAAACACACTTTCATAGACACTTGAAAATACTGTTTTATCAGCTTCCTGGTGGCCTGGTGACAATGACATATAAAATTAGTCATTAGAATAGGTTCTTAAAATCTGCTAAAGGAATACATGAATGCAGAAATACCTATGTCCATTATAAGGAAATTTATAAATGGAGATATGCTAAAATGTAACATTCTGGATATGCGTATATGTGTGTATATAAATATTATTACATATGTTTACATATTTTTAAACTTTCCTCATTTCATTTTTAATTTCACTACTGATAGGAAGAAAGAGGTGGGTAAGAGGTTTGCTCTGCCTTGTGGAATACTAAATTGAAGGTCAGAAGCCACCATAAAAGTTAAATAGAAACTCTTATGACTAGAGCTTCAATGTATAAAACTCTTGAACAAAGTGTCCCTTCTGTGTGCTAAGTTCTTAGATATGCTCTTCTTGCTTCATTCACTAGATTGGGAAGATTAAGTGTCTAGAAGGTAATTATTGGCATTTAAGCATTTCCATCCAGAAACACCAAGGTAACCTCTTCCTATAACTCTGCCTACCTCTTAGGGCTTCTGCCTTATGAGTAAGATCCTAGCAAGGCTGGACTTAGTACTCTGGCTTCCTTTGTTCTCTTGTTGACTGTGCCTTAAATGTAAGTGTTCTTTATAAGTCAAAATGCAAGGATTCTATCAGCAAATGAGTACTCAAATTCAACTCTCAGTCACTGATTCTTATCACATAAGACTCTGTATTTAATCTCCAAGGGGAGTCACTTTACTCAACCCAGCTCTTCTTATATGTCCATCCCTTAGTCATTGAAGAAATTAGCAATGAATTTAAAAATCATTCTCAGAATCATGTGAACAAGAGTAGTTTGGATCTTCCAGGAATGCTGAAACCAAGGAAGTAACACAAGTCCACAGGACTGTCTTATGTAATTTCTAGAACAAAGATGATGTAATCTCAGTGTATTGTAAGAAATAACAATACTCATTCTTTTTCTTTTTCTTTTTTTATAAAGACCTTTCTGGCTCCCTATATGTTTTCTGGATACAATAATAGACTACTTATAAAAGGAAAGGGCCAATTTAATTTCATTCTGTAACAGTTTACTTGGCTTATAACCAGGATGCAAATGTCCAAACATCTACATGTCTCAGTTATACCTATAGGTGCTCAGTAATTAGGAATTTCTAAAAGTCATAGGGGTAATAATTGAGAGTACTTAATTTACTGTGTGCATTTTACAAAAAAAAAATTCACTTAAACATAACTGTCTTGTTAGTTTACTACCTAAGGCTGCCTGTGCTCATAGTTTCACAGGAGAACTTTTCTCTGGACCTTGGTGTCACTTCAATGTGGAATGTCCAGGTCCTGATATGTTCCACTCTCTTTATCTCATCATGTTGTTCTTCATTGTTAACTGGTCCCTAATACCTCTTATTATTACACTATTCCCATAAATCTGTGGTTTCACTAACTTCAGTTGTAGTTACATGAAGTCAACTGCAGTCTCAAAATAATGAATGGAGGACTGGGGAATTAGCTCAACTGGTACCATGCCAACCTTAGATGCATAAGGGCCCGAGTTTGATCCCTGGCACTACCAAATAAAACCTGAATGGAAAACTCCAAAAATAATAATTTGTAAGTTCTAAATAACTTTTTTGACTTTTTTAATACTTATTTTTATATTGATTTTATTGGTACATTTTATATACATGTTATGATCACAGTCAACATTGCAAATTTATACCAGTACATGACATGATGTAATTCTCATTTTTCCCATTCATCTGCCCCCCACCATCCCCTGCTCCATATACATAAGCTTTCCATTTTTTAATTAAAAATTTTTTAAAGAATTTGTTTGTTTGTTTGTTTTTTGAGACAGGGTCTCACTTTGTAGTTCAGGCTGGCCCTGAGGTCACTATATAGTCCAGGCAAGCCTTGACCTCAGCAATACTCCTGACTGCCTCCTGAGTGTTGGGATTACAGACATGAGCCACCATTCCCCACAAGTTTTCCTTTTAAAAGAAAAAAATCATAAAATTTTATTATAGAGTATTTTTGTACTTGTTCTATTTTATTTTAGTTATTATTGTTAATTTCAGCTCTCCTTTGTTTACAAATTAAAGTTTATGATAGTAAAATAGGTAGAGGAAGAAGCATTATATTTATGGGGTTTAGCATTATTCAGTTTTAAGTTAGCTATTCTGCTTCCCAGGAGAATGCTGATGTGGGAATCTGTCTCCTATGATTAGGGGTCCGAGGTTGAGTAGCTCACATCTGTGGCATTTAGACCTCAGTTTCCTAATGTTTTACCTTGTGTTATAATTTGTAAAAGCCTCATGTAGTCCTAGGTGGGGCTTTTCCAGAGGTGGCTGGATTTAGAATGTGTGATGCAGGGATTGATTCATGAGGCAATGCTAGGATCAAGTACTCTGGGATTAAGCGAATGAGTTCTACCCAACCTAAATAGCCTGGATAAAATACAAGGGAAGGAAAGAGCTGTGGTCAACTCTTGCTTGTTTTGGTACTTTTGGTCCACCATAAACTGTTTCTCTTCTGTAATGTCTGTCCGCCATATTTCCCTGCCCTGCAACCAGCTGATTATGGACTGAAAACCTCTACAAACTGAGCTAAAAAATAAAAGGCACATTCCCTTAAACTTTGGGTGTCAAAAATTTTGTCTGAGCAGCAGGAAAAGGTAGCTAAAACACCTTCTGTCCTATACACATAAAGTGACTTTCAAAGGTCCTCATGATACTCGTACAAATGTTTGCAACCTCTCAGACTCTGTACACTTTCAGGAAGTCCTTGAACTCCTCTTCTTTGGGTGGCATTATATTTTGATATGCACAATTTTCATATTAGAAAAAGAAGTTTAGTACAATTTTTGTTTCACATTAGGTATGCCCCTTTCTTCTGTCTTTGATAAAAAGCCTGAAGCAGCCAGGTTGTGTGAATATTAATCCCAGAGTAACCTCCACCTCTTCTTGCAATGACAGTGCCTTGCATCTTAGAGGTCAGGCCAATCAGAGCAATGAGCCTGGGATATATTGGACTGCAGCTTGGTGGTAATTATTTCTTTTTTTTCAGTGGATTTCTATTAGTTGGTTAAAGGTTTGCATTTGCAGAGGGCTTTGTGCTCTGCATATAATTCAGCTTACCTCCTGTGTCCTAGGTCCAATCCTGAGTGCAGCTACTGAGTACCTCACTACCAGCAACTTTTGTCATGTTTTTTATCCTCCTGCCCTTACCATCCAATCCTCAGGGGATTTTTGTTTTTTTCATTTCTGTCTTAATTTTTCCTGACTGCATTACATCCACTTTATCCTTGCTACACCTCCCTGAGTTTGGTACCTTATCTGTTTTCACCTGGCATCTTCTCTCAGCATTGTACCCCTTCTATTTCACTCTCCACAGCACAACCAGCAAGCCTTTTGGAAATGCAAATGCCCCACTGATAAAGAAATGATATCAGGAGATGAAATAAATACAAGGGAACTATTATTACTCCCAACCTACTAGATGTCTGATACACTGACTTCATAGTATCTAAGATCAAAGTATTCATTCTGGGAACAATGGAGGTTAATACTAGGAAATATTTATTGAGGGGGAGAGATATAGGTCTTGAGAAGCATGAGGGGACCTGAATGGGCAACTGAGGATACTACTTTTCAGAAGAAGCTTTATAGAGTACAATCATATGGGTACAACACGGGTTACAACTGTGATTAACCTATAAGGTTGTAAGTGTAGCCATTTAGGTAATATTGCTCCAAGTGGGAAGTAACTCACATAGCAAGTATACATGGAAAGAACAAAAGTGATGAATCCTGAATCATTTTGTTTTATCATGAGGTCTGGCTTCCAACAGATGTACCTCTGGCCATAGTGTTAATGAATTTTCATCTTTTGCCCTGGCTCTCTTGAGGGCCCAGCCCTATCTGACTGCCTATATTTCTACCTGACTTAGCTGTCTGTAATACCACTTCCTACAGAGAAGGAGCATGGATCTCTCACAGATGTAGAAGTCATATGGGGAAACAATCATAGCTCATTGGCTTTGATCATTAACCTGTGTTTTTTGCCCATTCCCATAGAATACTCAGTCCTTGAAGGCAAGAATTCTGTTATTTATCTCTATGTTCCCCAAGTCCTACACAGTTTCTGTTGCAGAGATTTAATTGTGACTGGTGAAGATCAATTAGGTGTGGAAAGCTACAGTGACTACAAGAGGAAGACAGAATATATCACCTGCCCTAGGTAAGGAAAGAAGTTGGACACACAACTATTGTAGTTCAAGAGGTCAAGGGTCCAGCAGGTGATATCAGTGTGAAGGCTTGTCTGATGGAGCTGGATGTAGTGGGAAGAAAGACAGTCAAGAATTCACATGCCAGAGTGTCACTGGGGACCAGCATAAAGATCTGGTTGATGGGAACCTGTGACCCAGACCCCAAGCATGTCTCTACTCCTTGCAGAGCTGTGTTCTGAGACACTTACAGAGCCACTCTGAGCTTTGGTTTCTCAATCATTAAAAGTCAGTTGAAGCAAATGAAGGAAGGATAACACTTCTTATGTCAGGGAAGAGTGGAGCAGGAAAAAGGGTATATCATCAGCAATCAGATTCATTTGAATCCCAGTTCGGCTTCACACTGGGTGAATGTGGGCCCATTACTTAACCTCCTGGACTTCAGTTCTACATTCTGTGAGTAATATCGACTTCACATGGATTTGAAGAAAACAATGTGATATACGTAAAGAAGGTAGACCATAGTAGGACTATCAAAGAATACTTGCTAGCACTGTCGTGGGGCAAAGCTAAACTTCCCCTTTGGCAACTCTAGACCCCCATCTCCTACTTGGGTTTCTGCTTTCATCTTGCCAGCCTCAACACACCCTGCTTGATATTTTGCCTTCTGATTCTTTCCTGGCTCTGTAGATTGCCCTCACTATCCCTCCTGAAAAGTAATTTTACATCCTTGGCTTTGTGTGAGCTCTTGACATATGTTAATGTTTGGAAAATCAGCCTGGAACAGAGCAGAGAGCCCTTCTAAACATGAGCCCAGAGGCAATAAATAAATTACTTTGCAGGGCTGGTTCTGTTGGTTGCAAGTTAAAACTTAACAAAGAAAACAATCCCATTCTGTTTTGGATGCCCTGGAAACTGTGGGGGTCCTTGCCTTTAGGCCAGAACCCTACTCATTCAGTCAGGTTCAAGCCATCATCAAAGGTGCACCATCAAAGGTGCCCAGCATTGTGCAAGACCCTTAACACACACAGCATGGGTGAGAAACAGCAGCCTAGCAAGGTTAATTAACTCATCCAAACTCACCTACAAATAATTAGTCAAAGTCATATTTGAAAGTGGATGTATTAGATTCCAAAGCCTGTGTGCTAGCCATTCAAATTCATGCCTGGCCTCTTTGTGTGGAAAAAGAGGAGGATTTCACTTTTTAAATTTGTTTTACTGTTTTAGAGGAAATATTCCAGGGCGTTTTGGGGTGCAGTGTGGACAAAGAGAGTGAGAACAGAGACCAGAGCTAGACGGAAGGCTGCAGTGATTGGTCAGGTAGAAAGGCAATCTGAGGTTTCCTTAGCTAGCAAGGCAGAGGTATCAGGCGCTCCACTGCCTAGGGCTTTCTCTAGGTGCACTAGAAGCAGGTCTTTGGTAAGATGGGGACTTATCTCAGGCTCTGTTCATGCTGATCGTAGGTCTCTGCCTTGGTCATTTAGGGTGAATCCTGTGCCTTGCTGTCTCTTCTTTAGCACAGTATGGTGGATCATTTACCACAGTGACTACTATAGTCCTCACAACCCTTCATGATTGATGTGACTGTGTTTTTTCCCTTAAGACATGGGTGTCTCTTTGTCTATATCTTGAATCTAGACTTTGTTTTGTCCACGTGACATTAAAGAACGTAATGCACACAAAGAGTATTTCTGTTCTAAATGGCAGCAAAGAGGTTCTTCCCTCTTGCTACTTTTGGGAAGCCTGAGTGAAGAAGCTTGAGCTAGCACTCTGGACAGTGAGCAATTGTGTGGAGCCATGTGAGCAGGTCCGCTGAGGCCCTTTATCCCACCAGATTTCCAGCTTCCAGCAGTGTGGGCTGGGCTGTTCAAGAGTGAGCAGCACAGCTGAGACCTAGCTGCCCACAGACAATAACTGATAAGAAATTCTGCCCTGCTGATACCCAGAATGTGAGAAACAATAAATATTTGCTGGTTTAAGCCACTAGTGCTTGGTATGGTTCGATTTATTAAAGAACAGTAACAGAAAATATTAGTCAATAGGCAAGAGGAGTTTGGATTGATCTTGTATCTGAGCCTCTGCTGCTTTAAGTATCCCTGACCAGCACATATATGTTCTACCTGCCTTGTATTAAAGCCTGAAAAAAATCCAGATACTTTGAATTGGGGGTGAAATTGGAGCTCAACTCATCCAGCCTCCTTTATTTCCCAATTGTACGCTAGACTCCCACGGACAAAGGCTGGATCATAAAAATGCCACGTACCTAGAAAAGAGCCTAGCCTATATCTTGAAAGTATTTAAAACCCTTGAAATGTGTTTTTCTAAAGATAAGAATTGAAATTGTCCTGTACTTCGATCACAGTGGTGGTATGCTTTCATCAAAACACAAAATTGTACATTATAAAGGGTAAATTGACTGCGTATTATGCTTTAATAAAATATTTAAAAAGAAGTAAACAAATTTTTAGTATGGGAAAGAATGATGATTTAAATGAAATCTTTGGACTCTCAATTCACATCATAAAAAACCATTACTGTATGTTAGACTACATTTTTTGTCATACATAATTCATTGAGAAAAACTCTTTATAACTGTCATTCTTTTTTAGTTCAAGAAATTATAGTGTAATGTAGCTGCCAAAAAAAACCAGCTTAGAAACAAATGTTTATTCAGTGTTAAAAGTAATCTAGTTATGTTCTACTCATAAGGTAGAGTGGATGTACTTTTCCTTATTACTCTCACTAAAGACAAATAGAAATTATGAAAATTATGTGTGAAACAAATATAAGAAGAGTAGAAGGTGGAGAGAAAAAGACAATTTGAGTAGGGACATTGAAACCTGAGGCGCTATATGAAGGTAGGATCTCTGCATTTCCCCTCTGCCTTATCAGGCTTGGAGTTGAAGACTCCAGCAATTTAGAAACATCAGCAGTTGTATGCAAAAAGAAGAAGGAGGAGGAGAGAGAAGAAGGAAGGGGAAAAAAAAGAAAAGGAGGAGGAGGAGGGGGAGGAGGAGGAAAAACCCCAAAGCTTTTCCTTATAGCCAAAGGACTAAGAAAATGAGTAGCAGAGACCAAGACCTAGACTTCCACAATCATCAATGTGTAATGAATGTAAGCTGCATTCTCAACAGGTAATATAAGAGAAGTCTAAGTGGGAGATGGAGCATTTATCTCTGTTGGCTGCTAATAAGAAGCCTTCACCCCACTGCAGTGAAGATCACATAGAGGAACTGGACTTTGGCTTCTAATACAAATGATGAAGCATCCCTTCTTTTCCCTGCTGGGTGGTATCAGAGAATGCTATAGAGTTTGTAATATAGTAACAAGGCACACTTGCTATGGTGTCAGTGAAGGATAAGTAGAAAGTAGTAGAGTTGCTTTAATTGCTTCCAATCTGAGAGATTCCAATAAAAGTGTATTGGGGAGAGGAAGTCCCACTCAACACACCAGTAATGAAGAAATTCCTCAATTGCCAGAAAAGACCAAACTCCAACATTCATTCCATCTGGAAGTAATGAGGCATGTCCCCATGTTGTCTTTCCCCTTTCTGAGCAGTGCCAGAAAACTCTAGCTAATATGCAAGCTAAAGTAACATCCATAGTGTTATAACAAAATGTTCAACATATGTCTAGATTTCAGTAAAAAAATTACCTATCATCAAATAACCAAAAGGATCTCAAGGTGAAAGAAAAAAGTCAGTCAGTAGATAGCAATAGAAATGACAGAGATGATACAGTTATCTGAACAAGATTTTAAAGCAGGTATCATAAAAACACTTCAAGGAGAAATCATAAAACCACTCTAAACAAATGAAAAACAGAAAATCTCTGTAAAGAAATAAAATGCATAAAGAAAAACCAACTGGAAATTTTGAGCTAAAAAACAGAATAACTGAAGTAAGAAGATCAGTGATAGTCTTAACAGCAGAATGGAGGCAAGAAAGGAAATAATTAGTAAAACTGAATATACAAAAAGTAATTCCTACAGGAATCACAGAGAGGGAGTAGGAGAAAAACAAAAGAAAGAGACACACAATCCCATAGGATTAGAATGAAAGGTCAAATATTTGTATAATTGAAGTTCAGTAGTGAGGTGATCCTAAAAAAAATATTCAAAGAAACAATAGCTAAGCCCCCAACAAATTTGACAAAAAACATCCTTAGAAAGTCAATAAACTGCCGGGTGTTGTGGGTCATGCCTGTAATCCCAACACTTGTGAGGCAGAGGCAGGAGGATTGCTGAGTGTGAGGCTTATCTGGACTACATGGTGAGCTCAGAGCCAGCCTGAACTACAAAGCAAGACCCTGTCTCAAGCATAACAAAACAAAACAAAACAAAACAAATCCCCCAAAAAACAAACAAAAAGAAAAATGAGAAAGTCAATAAACTGAGCAGAATAAACTTCTCAACAAGGTGTGTCAGATTTAGAGAAAAAAAAGAAAATCTTAAAAGTAGTTATACAGAAATGACATCCCCAAAATATGAATGACAGAGGAATACTCATCAGTAACCAGGGAAACCACAGAAAGTGGCATATATTTAAGTGGTAAAAGAGAATAATTATTAACAGACTTCTTCCCTCCAGCAATAGTGGCTTTCAGGATTCAAGTTATTCTCAGGTGAAAGGGAAAAATAAGATAATTTGTCACCATCAGACTACCCTAAAATAATTGATGGAAAGAATAAAGAGAAAAGAAACAAAAAGAAAGGAATTTCAAGGCACAGGGAAAGAAGAAGACTATAGTAAGAAAAAACATGGGTAGATACACTTTCCTTCTCTCCTGAGATTTTTCTAAACTACATTTGAACATTGAAGCAAATGTTATAACACTCTCTAAAGTGTTATATGTGCATGTAGATGAAGTATACATGGTAATTATAAATGGGGGACAGTAAAGGTATATATAAATTGGTAAGGTTTTATTCTAACTGGCAAAATCATGAACAATAGATCAATGACTAAAAATGATACACGAAGAAATGGATCTAAAGACACTATGAATAACTCCAAGTTAAATTCTAAGAACAGTTTATATAATACAAAGAAGGCAGAAAAGGAAGAACAGAAATGTAAACAGACAGTAAACAGAAAACAAAAAAAATATGTCAGATTTAAGCCATAAATGTCAATAATTATACTAAATGTAAATTGCCTATTTCAATTATTCATGTCCCAACTATATGCTCTTTATAAAAAACTTATTTAAAATTTGATCATATAAGCAGTTTTGAACTACAAATATGGAAAAACATACATATAAATATGCAGCATAAAACACCAATATAAGGAAAACAAGAGTGGCTCTATTGATATTAGCTAAAGTTGACTTCAGAGCAAAAAAAATTACTAGAGAAATAAAAAACACGTGCTGCATTGAGAAGTCCTGCACAGGATGATTACTGTTGGATTTGGGCCTTAAAGAGACTTCTCTGTTGCATATTATTTCAAGACAGCCCACAAATTTCATTCAGTACCACAGTCCAAGAGAACACACGAAAGAGATCATTTGGCTCTGTAGTTTATCTTTTGAGGCATCTTCAACATATAGGTTGCTAGAGCTGTATTATATGTATGGTGTCCTGAATTGCCTTCATTTCTTCCTTTCAACAATCTGCTTACCCCCTAACATATATACTGCAGACACCAGACAGGGAAGTGTGTCTATTCATGATATTGACCTCCAGTAGGTTAAGATGTGGAATGGAATGAAGTAGTAGAAAGTGTTGGACCATCAAAGGGGAACTAGTCACAGGTGTTGAAGTGTGTGTAAAGAGAGGAAGGTAGGGTTGGGGGAGGATGTGGTAACTTCAGTAGATGATCATGTCTCTGCCTCCTTTGTGGGCCCACTGGGCCAGCCAAGAGCCCATTTCAACTTAAAAAAAAAAAATTCCAAATCTCCCTATCTCTTCTGGGGAGGAGTTCTTGGCTCCACTTCTCCAGCCAGGACAGTTATTTCCTCCTTGAGGACATTCCCTTCCTTTACTCTGGGTAAACCTCTTCCCTGCTTGAGGGTGCCTGGGACTCTGGACCATGAAATCAGTCCCAAGTGTTTTTACTTAATTTAACTAATCCCAGAGGTTGAACCCAGACATTCTGTGATTGGAGGTAGGAAGTCTTGTTCTTCCCATCAGTAACTTGAGTGATTGAGAATCTTGTCTTGTTTTGCATATATTTCCATATTTGTAAAATAAGTAAATAATTTAAAGAAAATGTGTCTTCTTGGACACTTTATAGAGCCTTGCATGTAAAACGCAAAATCTACAACTGGAAGACTCTTCCAGAATACCTTGGCCACATAAGATTTTATTCTAGCTTGCTTTCTTTGTGGTCTTCAACCCTCCAGCTTGCTTCCTAATGCATTCTCTTTTTCATGGCATCTCCAGAAAGATCCTGGGTCCTCCATTGGGATTTTTTTCTCTACTATCAACTGCCCTTCCACATGTTGGGGCCCGTTCCATGTGCTGTGTGGTCATGGCACTTGCTTTTCACATTCCAGGAGGATGGAGAAGGGTGTGGAGTGACTGAGCAGGTCTGTATGTTTCAGGTGGTGGGACAAGATGGTGGTCAGGATGTCCAAGTCTCAGCAGAAGAAAGTCAGGGTTGGGCCATGCCAAATGTGGGCAGTAGAGAGGCAGGTCTGCAAGGGCATTTGGCCTGTAGACTCAGATGGCACACTTGGGCCACATCTATAAATTCCACGTCAATATTAAACTAATAGTTTCTGAACAGTTTCTGTATCAGTGGTTTTAGGCCTTCATAACCTATTAGAATTGCTCAGGTAGTTTTTCCAAGACCCTCATGGTAGTGCCTGTGTCAGACTGATGGAATCTTTGGTTATAGGCCCCAACATTAGCATGATTTAAAAGCTCCCTAGGCAATTGCTCCATTATTTGTTGTATGTTTTGCTAGGCCTCTTCCTATGTATTATCTCATGAAGGATCCCAAAGTTAGTATTTTTCCCACATATCATGTAGAGACAGGATCAAAGAAATCAAGAAAATGTCCCATGGAGTGTGCTATTTAAAACTGGCTTGGACTTCAGTGTCTGTACTGTAAACCACTGTTTCTAAATATGTGGAGTCATGCTGAATGAGGGGGGCTGCAGAAGTGGATTGAGGTCTTCTATCAGGTATTAGCTGTTTTCCTGAAGGTGTTAGGGAGTCACTTAAGGATTCCAGGCACTGGGATGACCAGCAACTTCTGCATCGCAGGGAGAACCCTTGGGTGTCAGCACCTTTGATACCTCTGAGTCAGTGAACCAACACATGAAAAATAAATAAACTCCTTAAGGAATTAAATAAACCAATTAGTTTCCAAAGGATTTAAAAGATTGATGTGTTCAGAGGGGGTCAGGAAATCCTGACTCTGGCTCTGGTGTTGTCTGTCACCCTCCCCCTGAGATGCCAACCTGGTGATAGCAAGAATAGTATCTTTTTCTCAGGACAGGATTGACACTGGGGAGACCCATAGGGGTTTGTGAATTGAAATGCATGGGGTCATTCTGTAGTTTCTTTCTAGGTGCAATTAGCAGATGGTAAAATCCCCTCCAGGTGGTTCTTGACCGAACAGGTACACATGTGGAAGATCCCCCTCTCTGCAGAGTTTTTAAATGCATGATTCATTATTAACAAAAAGGAGTGAGTCTAACCAGATCCAGGAAATAATCAGAGACATGAGTAAAGAGGTAACAGCTCCTAGGAGTAAAGTTTAAAGTAAATACAATCCTCTGGTCTGCAGAAGGAAAAGCAGGCCTTGATATATGAGGTGAGAAGACATCAAGGAGTCTTTGGGGGAAAAAAGACATTTCTCCCTCCCTTCCTCTTCCTCCTCCCAATGTGCCTGCCTATAGCAAACATTTGTTGAGGTCCGATCACATGCTAGGCACTGTGTTAAGAAACAGGAAGGATAAAGAGGTTTATAATGCATATTCTATGCCTCAAAGACATTTACAATATGGCAGGAGACAGGAAATAAATAGCTGTAATAAAACACCAAGATTAAGTGTTATGAGAGGTCAAGGGGAGGAAGCAGAGATCACTTCTAGCTTGGCTAGTTGAAGAATGCTATATGAAGGAAGAGGTGAACTTGAACTTGAGTTGAAGGAGGGTTTGAATCAAAATAGTGAGAATACTTAAGAAGGCAGACTTTAGGCAGATATAATATAAATCCTGATCCATAGTTTATTAGCTGTTTGTCCTTAACAAAGTAACTTCTGCATTCTGAACCCTGACTTTGTCTTCTGTACAATATTGGTAGATAAAATATTCCCTTACACCGTAGTTGTCATTTTCTTCCATACTGTTGGTTTTCTCTTCTTATTTGATCATTTCCATTAGTAAACACATGTTATAAGTTCCATTCAAAGAACCTCTGTTCTTTGAAACCGCATCCACCAACAGCTATCTTTTATTTACTGCCTTCTTAAAGAAGAGACTACTCACATGGGTCTGTTATTTGTCTTTCTATTCTCTCCTTCCACCATCTGTTTTATGCCCATCCAATCACACCTCATTATCCCCCTACTGCTATGAGCATCGCAGTTACCAATGACCTTTATGATACAGAACCTCAGATCAGCTGTTCATCCAATTCTTATTTGCCTTAGTAGCAACACTTGACACAAATGACCCCTTTCCCCCTCCTCCCTTTGGCTTCCAGGTTTCAAAGTTCATTTGTTTTCCTCCCATGTGGTGCCTTCTGAGTCTCTGGGTGTTTCCTCTTCATTTCTCTGACCTTTATGGAAGGGTTGAACCATCCAGAGGTCAGGTCTAGAAACTCTTCTCTGGTGATTTCATTGAATAGTGCCCTGACATCTCCCCAGTTGCATCTTTATTCCAGACTGTTCCTCTAGACATCAAGCAGAGACACCTTGGAGCTCAGATGTTATTCTGCGTCTACTTGGATCTGAATCCCAATCTGGCCATAGTCAAAGTCTCGATCTGCTCCACACACTCTAACTCCTGTAGAGGTTTCTCCCTTCTCAGTTATTCTCAATTCTATCCATTTTGCTGCTGGGATAAGAGCTTTTCAGTCAACCTTGACCCTTTTTTCTTTCACACCCTAGATGAAATCCACAACCAATTTCATGGGCTCTACATTCAAAATGCATCCCGAATGGAACCATTTCTCACCGCCACAACTATTCTGATCCTAGGCCAAGTCACCATTTCTACTCAACTGGACTGTGAAATAGGCTTCTCAAATACTACCCTGCTTCCACTTTGACCAAGTGGCCAGAGTGTTCCATTCATAATATATTATGTTATGTTATCCTTGTGCTCCAAATCTGAAGTGATCCCTCAGTGCTTCCAGAGCAAAAGCTAATGCAATCCTCCTGTGTCTTAAGAGTCCCAGGATCTGCCTCTACCATTTTCCCTTCCATACCACTTCACCTTATCCCCTATCAGTCCCTTCCATGGCTCTGTCTGTCTCAGTCATACTAATTGTTCATAGATGATCCTCAAATACACACAACACATCCCCACTTCAGTCTTTGTATACTTAAAAGCCTAGAACTCTTGTCCTGAGAGCTCCAAGGTTTGGTTGATCCTCTGGCTGGGCTGGCATAACAAAGTACTACTGATCTGGTGGTTTCAATGAATAGAATTTCACTTTTTGATATTACGGATGGTGAAAGTCCAAGATCAAGAACGGGGTAGGTGTAGGTTCTGGTTGGTGTTTCTTTTGTAGCTTGCAGATAGCCAACTTCTCACTGTCCTTTCATGCCCTTTCCTTGATACATGTTCACAGAGTGAGATTTTTGTTTTCTTTTTCACACAACCCCAATCAATTCAACAGGATTAGGATCCCGCCCTTATGACCTCAGTTGGCTCTGATGTCTCTCTTTCCAAATATAATCATACTGGGTGTTAGGGGTCCAACATTTGAATTTTGCAGGGAGGAACACTGTTCAGTCCATATCATGAAATGCCCCCCCATGTACACATACACTTTTGTTAGTATTTATTAATTGCCCCCCACTAACCTTTTTCTTTAAGAAGAGTCTCATTCACTGTTGGTTATCACAAACATTCAGACAAATGTTATGAAATGTTAGACACTGTACATATTAGTGGTGGTTTTGTTTTTGTTTGATATATATATATATCACTATCATATTTGGTGGCACTTACATATTTATATATAAACTTATTTATTTTTCTACCTAGTTTATTGACAGTAGTGGCTTTACTTAGTGGCTGATGAAAGGAAATGTTCATTGCATGCTCTTGATTATTAGGAGATAACAGGCAAACAGAATTTCTAACGGGGGAAAGAACTCTGTAAAGCAGGGCCCAATCTATGGAAATGGGCATATGGGTGAGCCACGGGAAACAGCAAAGAGCTCTGTTAAATTTGGGCACCCTTTGCTGCGTGTGCCAGGAGAGGGTTGAGCACCCTCCTGGGGTGTGGAACTTCAGTGGTAGTTGGAAGTCATTTAATTGAGCAGGAGACTGGCATAGTTAAGAGCATTGCTTACTCCAGGTAATCAGACTCACTGGAGGAAAACTGAGGTAAGATAAACCTCAGGACTGAGAGCCCCAGGTGAATTTCTCAATAGGTTAATTTGACTCGTTGAATTTTACGCATTGTGTAATCTGTTACCTTATGGCTCTTTTATACAATAGTATATTTAAATAAGTTATTTTACTTAAAAATAATACTATTTGATCCTTTCTCATAAAACCATATAATCGCTAAACATCTAATAGAGGTTATAAATTAGAACATTTTTTTCTCTCCTTTTCTCTTATTTATCTATGTTATTGCATATGGTAGAATGATCCCTCTCTGATGAATTACTGAACATTCTCTGAAAGTTTAGAGAATTCTCTTTTACTTGTATTTCACATTTTCTTCTAGAGAATATTCATTTTCTTATTACTGAGAAAGTAGTTAGTTTTGACAGAATATGAATGAATCTTTGTTCAAAAATGTGGGTCCAGAAAATACAGGAAATTGCAGTATTTATGGTCAGCTTTGGCTTGAGGAGACCCTGACTTCTGTGAAGGTGAAAATATTGGTAATGTCTTCTTATGGGTGTCCTTGGAAGTCGTGTACCTAGTTTCATAGAGGTATACTGGGGTATTATCCCTTTCCTTTATCTCAGTCACTGCAGATAGGCCTCTGCTCTCTACCAACTATCTTGACTTGTAGCCCCTTGCGTCAGCTTGAGAGGCAGGTACCCCAGACACTCTGGGACTGCCCACCTTAGCCCCATTCATTCCTTTCCACCCACTGTCTCTGAGTTTTGGATTCTACATACCCTGTCACGTCGCTGCTGCTTTTCCTGAGTAGTCACTGAATTTTTTAAAAAAAGTTTTTATCTTTATTGGTACATTGTATATGAACATCATGATCATACTCAATATTGGGAACTTGTACCAGTATATGACACAATTTAATTCTCATTTTTCCCTGTGTCCTTACCCATCCCACAACCCCCACCTCCTAAATACATAAGCTTTGTTTCCCTTTTTAAATTACCATCACATTTTTTCTTTACCCCTCATTACTCTTCCACCACATTTCCCTTTGAATATTTTCTATTTCACAATATCCATCATACATTCTAGAACTCATTAACATCTTCAGTTTCTCATACCAGAGAATAGATACCATATTTACACATCTGTGACCTATTTATTTCACTTATGAGTATGTCCTGAAGGTACGTCCATTTGAGTAGAAATGACTCAAACTTATCACTCTTTAAGGCAGAGTAATACTCCATTTTATAGAAAAATCACATCTTCTTTATCCAGTCTCCATTTGATGGACATTTGGGTTGTTTCCAAGAGTGAGCTATTACAAACTGAGCTGCTATGAACATGGATGCACATATGTCACTATATGATTCTCTTAATTTTTTTGTGTATATTCCTAGCAGAAGCCCATCTAAATTTGTTCTGCTTCTGTCTCACTGTTTTCCAAACTGTGGTATGAGGATCACTTAGATCAGAATCACCGGAGAGCTTGGTAAACATGAAGGTTGCTGGTCTTTACCAGGGACACTTAACTCTGAAAACCTCAATTCTATTTTTTTTTTTTTTTCTTTTTGAGACAGGGTCTCGCTTTGTAGTTCAGGCTGCCCTGAGCTCACTATGTAGTCCAAGCAAGCCTCGAACTAAGCAATCCTCCTGTCTCTGCCTCCGGAGTGCTGGGATTACAGGCGTGAGCCACCACGCCCGGCCTCAATTCTATTTTTAAACCTGTCTAGAGAATTTTTTTTACAGAAATAGCTCTTAAATTTGCATATCCTTAACATTTGCCTATATTATTTATTGTGTTGTAATATAAATGTATATCTATTCTAATTGCATATTTCTATTTATTGGTCATTTCAAATTGAAACTTTGAAGAGTGGGGAATGAAGTCTACTGAAACACTGAAACACTTGCCGTCCTATTTCATCTATTTATGATGTCATAGATGAAATAGCTTGTATATTCTTTCTAGGGTATATTAGAACAGTTAAACTATACAGCAGAAATCATGGAAAATAGGGCGAAAAATGTAGTTTCCTCAATTTGGTACAATAACTACTTTCATGCTGCTGCAGTCTCTTTGGGTCTCAGTGCAGAAATACACATAAATGTGCTCTGTGTCACCATTAATGCTTTTAGGGAACACAGAGCTGCTCGGACCTCCATTCTCAGAGAAGGATACACTCTACAGAGATATGTACTTGCAAGAGACCAGTCCCAGAGCACCCACAGATGGACTTGCAGCATGAGGTGCAGTTTAACTTAAGATCACATCCCTATCTCACTGAAGTCACCAGCAGCCCCTGGGCTGTTGTACGATGTGTTTTTTTCCAAGTTAGTCTGTGTTTACTGTCACCTCCTATGTGCCAGGAGATGAACAAGACTCTGCTGGTGCCTGGGGCTCCCAGGCTGGTGGGAGAGATAGACATATAAACAGTAATTATCACACAGTGAAATATGTGTCACTCTGGAAGGCAGGGCATGTGGGACCATGACCAACCAGTGCACCTGGTTGATGGAAGCACCAGAACACTTGAGAGACTTGCACCTCTGCTCTTATCTCAGACTTGTTTCCAGTGGAGCCAAGGGACTTTACAAAATTATAATATCAACACTCTGATGTGTGCAAGACATGTGTTCTGCTGTCTTATCACTTTGTGGTGTGGACATGACATATTCTCCATTTTTATTGTACTTTATTGTGTTGTAATTCTTTAAAAAAAATCTAAAGATACAGAAATGGGGAGAAAAATGATGACATAAACCCACATTTATGCACTAGAGAGATTTAAACAAAGATATTATTTTGTCACATTTAATTCCTATTTTCTTCAAAGGAGACAAAATACTGTACTATTGAACTCATCTTTGTAACACTTCTAGATCCCATTTCTCTCCTCCCCCAACTCTCCTGTCCTATAAGAAAACATTGTTTTGAAGTTGATATGTGTATTTTGATTTACCTACCTAGGTTTGTGCTACATACTGAAAATAGGTCTTCACAGTATTACATATGTATTCTTCTGCAACTTACTTTTTCCAGCCCTCAATATTAAGCTCTGATTTATCCTTATGGATCATGTAGAATCTACTTGTTTTATTTCAGCTGCTATTGAGTATATAGTATATAGTACTGTTTTAAAATGCTGTGGTTTCTATGATTTATTTATCCAGTCTCCTCTGGATGGGCATTGGGTTTCTACAGAAAATATTCTTTCAATGGAAACCCTAAACTTGGCCTCTATCAAGTATAAACTCTTCATGTTGCCAAAATTAATCACTGTGCTAGTGATGATGGCAATCATATTGTTCTTCATAACTGTTTTCTAAGTATTTAAACATCTTTAAAATAAACAAGTAAAGATAGTATTTCTTAAGCATCTAAATATCCTTAAGCTCTATTGTTTAATCTTACTTGTATTTTTCACGTTATATATAAATAGAATGTTACACTAGTGTAATATGCATTAGTCTACTTTCTTGTGTGTTGCTGCAATGAAATACTTGAGCCTAGGTGCTTTATAAAGAAAACACACTTTTTTTCCCACTCACTAGAGAGATTTAAGAAGATTTGAAGATTTGAAGATTTGAAGGCTGAAAAAAAAAAAAATCTATGGGTGGCCTTGTGTGTTCAGCCTTCTGTGCTGGTCCCTGTGCCTGTGTAATGTATGGAGTGGCCACTGAGAGAGACAAGAAGCCAGAGAAGGGTAAGTGAGGCACTGGTTTTGTTCTCTTGTAACAACCTTCTAAGAATTAATCACAAACCCACAGCAATTACCTTAAGTCCTTTCAGGGGTGCCCCTAATGACCAAACAATGTGCTTCCTAAAGGTTACACCACTTCCACACTAATGCATTGGGAACTGGCTTCCATGCTTGGAGGGACACACAAAACCTATAGCATTGTATTTCTTTTGACTATTGTTAAACATCTTCATTAGTCCAGTTTGTGGATTTGTTGTACCATAGAGGTCAATTTTATCTCTTCCCATGTTGATAACCAGCTCTTGCCCAAAAATTCATTTAAAAGATTTTTCTCTCTAGTACTCTGCATCGTAAGTGTCTACTTATGTGTGTGGGCTCCCTTCTGTTTTGTTTTGTTAAGTTAATCTATTTGTTTATTCTTGTATCAATACCATACAACTTAATTAATCACACTTATGATTAGTCTTAAAGAATGGCAAGGCAAATCTCCCCTTTCTTCTTCTTCTTCAAAATTGTCTTCCAATTTCCTGGATCTTCAAGTTTCTGCTTTATAACTAGCTTGCCGAGACACACACACACACACACACACACACACACACACACACACACGCATGCACACATACACATACACACACACACATTCCACCATTCTGACCACCAACACCACAAATTGTGGTATTTTTATTAGAAATCATCAGGATTTAATTTTGTGTATACTGTGCAGTTGGAAAATAATTTTATTCTATTCAGATTTTCTTCTTTTAGAGATGGCCAATTGTGGCAGCCTACTGACTCCTGGTTAGTATTTTTCTTTTTTATGAGAGTAACTGATACTCATTATTCATAGATTATAAATATAGCTACTTGTGACATGGATTTGTAGGCTCCAAATCAGTAGTTGTGGCATTTTCAGAGATGTACAGAGTGTGGAAAGATCTGAGTCACCTAGTATATTCTCAGCGGACCTCAAACTCAGTGGCTCTTTGTCTCTTTACTTGAACTCACATTCTGAAAATCAGTGTCTTTTCTGGGGTATAATTCTATTTTTGCTTTGTTTTGGTGATATTATAATTTAATGACCCAGGTGCAGTGCTGAAGTGCTGTTAAGTTTCCTAAGTACTAGAAGGCTGTGGTGTGTGTGCTTTATGGAGGAAATACATGTTAGATAAATCCTTTTCAGGTGATGAGTGATTGTGCTGCTGATGTGAATTCAAGGTTAGTAAATCAACCAGATATATTAAACAAGATCTCTTTAAATAGACACAAATAATGTAGGATTATGTTTGATTTATTGATGAAAATGTGGCCAGAAGCTTGCAGGAACCTTACCCTTTATTCTCTTGGGAACAGTAAATGGGTATTAAACAATATAGTGTTCACAGTTCATATGTAAAAATTACAGTGAACTTAGAGAACCAATTGTATTTGACTAGCATGACTTTTATTATCCCTTTACTTTCAGACTTTCTGTATGACTCATAAACATCATATTTCTGGACATTTTTCTGATTTAATCTAAGAATGTTCATAGTTTTAGAATATATATATGCATATATATATGTTCCATATATACATATACATATATATATATATATGTTCCATTTTATTTTCCTGCTTTATATTAAATTGCTCAAATTCTTTTTAATTATTTATTTCTGCCCTTTAGGTTTAATAGCCTATTATATTCCACTTGTGGATACACTACCCTTAAATTCTTAACATGTGTGCTTAATTAACAAAGTTAAACTATCTCTTCCCCAATTTACATGAGGATGCCAGGATGTTTTTCCTTTGAAAGGTTCAAATTACATTATACTTACGAAACTATAGTTTACTCTCTAAGATTGAATGGTCTGTCTGAGCTTTGAAGGATGAGAAGTCTTTCCAAGTTTTAACCTGGCTCTCGATTAGCAGTTCTGAAGAATGGAGATAAAGGCTAAGGCTGGGATGAAGGTTTTTTGTCTTCCTCTGTGTCTCCACTTGAACATGTGCAATGGAGCTAACTATAGAGACCTCTGCAGTATCCCACGAGAGATCTGAAGTAGGGGTCAGGCTCCCTTGTTCCTGCTCTGAATTTAGCAAAACTACAGGGGACAATGGATTCTCCCATGGTTTGTCCATCAACCAGTGCCCTTGTTGAGTAGGTACTTCAGTCTCTGAACACATTTGACTCTTTCTAAAAAGGTGGAAAAAGAAAAAAAATCGAAGACCACTGTACCTGGAAGTCATGCTGGCCTCAACTTCTGACTAATGTCACTATTTATGCTTAGTCATTACTACCAAGTATAGAGCTTTCGTTCCTTTGTCTTTGTTTTCATATCTGTGGAATATGGATGAAAGTGGCTCTTATGCCCTGCTATATCCAACCTAGAGCTTCAGGTTAAAGCCAGCTCCTATTCTAGGGCAGCTCCTAGCAGTAAACGTGTTTTGGGCCAGGCCTCAGGATGACTGATTTTATACTGAAGTTCATGTGCAGATTAATTGTATTGTGTAGATTAGTAGACAAAAGCCCAATGGGGGCTTCAAGACCAAGATCCCAGAGGACATTAGCACTTGTTTGGATTCAAGTGTCCTGTCTCCAGTCCTGCGCTCCTTCCTCTCTAGACCAGGGCTTTGGTCTCTAGAAAGTCTCAGAAGCTCGTAGGACCTGGTAAAACTGTACCTTGCTGTACCCACCCTCTTCTGTGTGTTCAGTGCTCTGAGGTAGTGCCCTGGAATCTATAGGCTTCCTAGGCTCCTCAGAAGATGTGGAAATACTAGAATAAGGGGAACAATAGCAAGGTCACCAGAAGAGTTAAAGATCACCGGACTTGGAAAGGAACCACCTACTTAGCTATGTTCGAACCTCCCTCTGCTTGGGTTACCCAACTTTTCAATGTCATCTTTTCCCTGATTCCTACAGGCTATCATTGGCAGGAAGGGCAATAAAATGAAGCTGGGAAGAGAGGCTTCATCCTGCCTTCCCTTCTGGACTTGCAAGAGACAAAACCCATTTCCGTTATTTCCAATACAGATAGAATTTTCTACCCAGAATGCCTTACAGAAAAAAGAGAAGGAGCAAGGGGAAGAGACATACACTGATCACAGAAACAGAGGGGTTTGCAGGGAGCAGATGCTTTGGACTGAGATTCCTCCTGTCTGGAAGAATACAAGGGGATGCCTTCAGGACAACTCAACTGCTGGATGCACCATCTACCTTCATTTTTTTCTCCCTTGCTTATCATTTGTCACATAGTACCACTACGGGGAATGGTTGGGACTGATGCCGGTCTCAGGATACTACTCAAGGAGCGTTGAGATCACTGTAGGTCCAGTGTCCTTGTAGCACTGAAAGATCTTGAAGCCCTGGACAATCCCAGGACTTCAGCTGGACATCAGGCCTGGGATGGAGGTGCCCTGGTTGACTCCATCATCCACCTCTGGTTCATACTCATGGTAGTCCCAGCTTTAATGGAAGCCAGGCATGTGTCTACCCTGGAAAAGGTGTAGAAATATAGTTGACGTGGGGAGGGCTCGAGGAGGAGGTAACTCAGTCTGGAATCCTGGAGGAGCACTAGGGAAGATCTTATGCCAGATCCTGCTCCAAGGGTTTGGAATTCCAGTGTGGGCTAGTTTTCTAGGGCAGACAAGAACTCCTCTGGTTTAGAACTCACCTTTTTTTTTTTTTAAGATTTAAAATTCTTTAGGGAATGGCTTAAGAAGTTAATAACCTGTTACCATTCTAGAGAATTACATTTGATGTTGTTTATAACTATTTGGCTTCTGAAAGTAAACACATCAAGACTGGGAGTCAATTCTTCTTCATACTGCTTATTGAAAGCAGATCATCTAATAATAAACAAATGTCATTAATCATAAGCCCACACGATGAGAATTTCATTTCTAGAAATTAATTGTTTTTGTGGGATTTATTATTTTAAAAAACTAGAACCTTAAAAAAGTGTAATAATACAATAAAGTTTGTGTCTTGGGCATAGAATTTGATTTGTGTGGGAAAAACAAATTAACTGCGAAATGTAACCAGGAAAAGTAATGTTGATTACAAGGAACATGTAATGAAGAAAACTCAAATATGCACTGGATTTCTATTTGTTCCCACCAAATTCTAAGCACTAGTGAATAGTGTTCAATTTGGATTTAATTATCATGTTAGTCATAATTATCATGTTGGTCATAATTTCCATAAATAACTTCAGCCACAGGACTGGGTGTTAGAGCTGGAAGACTCTTCTTCTCTACCCCCATAAGCATTTGAGCAGTAGTTTCCCAAATACTAGGTGTGTCTGTTTGGAAGAAAAGTCACCCAAGGTGGTCATTTCTCAGCACAGTAATTCCTGATTCGGACTGAAGTGAGGTTATTGGCTGCAATTTATTCATCCAACATTAATTAGGGACGCTTTTCTTAGACGTGAATGCACTAGGAACTTGGAAATGTGTGTGTCTTTCCTTTTTATGACAGGTTAGCAGGGGAGGCATGTTTGAAGTTTATTTTTTTAAACTAAACTGTCCCAAGATACGTAAGAATCAGGCATATAAAGGTGATGATGAAGTAAGGTTGTAGGAGCACAATAAAAGAGGGATAATAGCTTTCCAGGGATGATGGAAGAGAAAAGAAAATTTAGTTGTGGGATTTAATGGATAAATAGGAGTTCCCCAGAGGAGAAAGGAGAAATGGCCTGAGTCAGGAAAGAGCGCGGGATCTTCAGAAGCCCAGGAGGGTGGAAATAGCAGGAAAATGATGCTGGACACATGACTGTTGGCTCCCTGGCACACCTTGATTACACCTTCTACTCCCAATGTCGTCTCTCATTTCAGTCTCTCACTTCAGCTTCTTGGATCAGAGACCCCAGGATGGTCTCCCGTCTGCCTTCTCTTTCCCTCATCTATCTTCTTTGGTGGGGTCAAAGGGCTCTTTTGGAAATCTCAGTTCCGTGTCACTCCCTTGCGATAAAGCCTAGACCCATGAAATTCAAAAAGAAACTGCTGACCATACAGCCCTCATGTTTACTGGCCTCCTCTGCCTCCAAGCACTCTGACTACACTGGTTCTCAACCCTGCCCACCTCAGTTTCCCCTCCGAGCTTTCTCACTAATCCCTTTGCCTGGCCAGCTCATTTCTCCATCCCCCTTTTCCCTTCTGCCTTCCTCCCACTTTCCTCTGAGTCTTTTCTCATTTCACAGCCCATATACTGTCTGTAATTACTAATTTCATTTGCTACCCGCGTGTTATTTTTGTGTCTTCTTCATTGGGATGCAAGCCCCATGGAGGGAGCGTGATGCTGTTGCTCACAGCTGGATCCCCACTGCCAGCCTGATGATGGGACTTTCCAGGTTCCACAAAGTCTAATCTTGAGCAAAAACAGAGGAAAGACCCAGATTCCCAAGGACCTCATGTGCGGGGCTGCAAGCCTCCGACTCCAGCCCCTGAACAGTAGGAAGCCCAGGAAGATTTAACCAGGCCAGGAATGAGTGTGGTTACGGGTCTGCCTGACACAGAAAATTAACTTTAAAATATTTGCAGTAATTTTACTTGTTCTGCAGCTTCACTGGCATCCCTGTGCGGTGATGTGATGAGGAGATCAAAACACGATTTTCATTTCTCCAGTAAAACATAAAACCTATTCCTGCAGGGCCTGCCACGCTCAGAATGAAAATGGAACTGACTGGACCTGCCCAGAAAGGCACGAGGGCTGGTTAGCGGGCTGGGTGGTAGGTCACTGACAGCACAGGGGCCTCTGGTTTGCAGTTTTAAGGGGACATAAAATTCTGGCTGGCCCTCGCAGAATATCGGGCTGAGCTGCAGAAAACAGTAAAATCTCCCCGTTACAATATAAATATGGGATGAAAGTTGATTAACCAATTTATGTTGTTTTCTGAGCCTTCGATCCATTTGCACTTGAATTAAAAGGACAGAAATTGAGTTTGGGTTGGACAGGCATTTTTCAACAGGCAACATAGGTGATACAAAGAAGATGTTTAAATTCTTGCTTCATCGGATTTGGCAGAGGATTTTCTATGATGCCGCTCTACTTCCTTTGTATGGAGTAAGTGCCAGGATTCAATACGAGGCCCGGGATATACTGACAATGTTGAGAAAGGGAATCACCTGCATTGTCTCCCAGTTCAGGGTATCCTTGCCCCCCAAGATGCTTTTCTTAAACAGATCATTGTGGGAGCCTTTTCACTGGAATTGACACAGCCTTTGATGGCACTCCTGGTTCGTCTCTGCCCTTCCTTTCTGTCCTTCCACCTGCCAGCCACAGACATGTTCTTTTAGTGTGCCAAAGCTCTCCGCCATTTCTGCATTAAGTACATAGAATAGTTCTTTGGTGTTGCTCAAGATCTCTGACTATCTACACAGGCCGACCTTTGTGAACAAGACCTCTTTCCTTTTAACCATCTTCCCATGCCAACATGTCCAGCCCTGCTGTATATCCCAGGTTTATCTTTCCTCCTGACACTGTCTTGCTTTGGTTCTGCTAGCTATTATCAACCATCTTTCCTCCTGCCCTAGTTCCCACCACCATCAGTTCCAGATCAAATTCCATTTATCCTTCAAAGCAGGTTGGAAACGAGTCAACAAGGAGACAACATGGAGCAACATCCCCAGTTTGCTAGAGAGCAAGAATCACTGGAGCAGGTGGTGGGTCAGAAAGGGCCACATTTGCTGAGTTAAAGAGTACAGAGGGGTGTGTGTGTGTGTGTGTGTGTGTGTGTGTGTGAGAGAGAGAGAGAGAGAGAGATTATATCCATGAACATAATATCATGGTTCCAGATTATATCTGTGCTCTGCCCACCAAGTTTCTGTTCTCTAGTTTTTTCTCCTTAAGCTCAAATCTTGATTCACTTCTAGTTAAAACCTTTGGCTCTGATTTGACTTCCAAGACTCTGGGTTCTCCAGCAGTTTTCCCTGTCCCCTTTCAACAATAGCTTCTCACTTGACACAGGTGTAAATGCCAGGTGTGCTCAGCCTCTTAGAGGACTCATTTCATATCCATGAATAACTCCTTATTGCTCCCCAGATCCTGTCAAACCAGTTTTATCTTTAAAACTGTACATACTCCGAGTGCCCTGATCCTTGTTATACAAGGTATCTTATATTCTGGTCATTGGCATCAGTTGCTATTCTTTGATACATCATAAACTTGACACCTCTGCCTGAGAGTGGCATTCTGTTGTTCTTTAGTGGGTCTCCATACCTGGGAGAATCTTCCAAATTTATATTCCCAATTCAGCACTGAGTTTAAAGCTCAGCTGTCCTAGCATATATGTGAGCGTGGGCATGTCTTTTAACCCTACTGAGTCTCAAATTATTCATTGGAAATGAGCATTATTACCCCCTACCTCCTTGAGGCTGTCATGAGGACTCTGGATGAAAGACTATCTGGCGCATTTCTACCCAAGTGGCATGCTAATGGCCTCCATTAATAATAATACAACTTCATTATTCCCTAGCCGACTTTGGTGACCCTTAAGAAAGGCATCCCTGGTGCCTGAGATGGAAGCTTGGAGGTCTAGTAGCTCTAAGGCGGACCTTCCCCATCTCTTCCCCCAAGAGTCCATGGGCCTCAGGGCCACAGATTGGAAGCCCCTCCTGAATAGTCACACAGCACTGCTATGTGAGTTACTGCTTCAAGATGAATTCTGTTGGGCTTGGGGCTCTCACTGTCTCCAGTCTTATTATAACTTGTTGTTCCAACTTTAGAATTTCTAACAACACTGCCCAGGGGACTGTCACTTAGCAAATCCTTGAGCTGAGATAAATTTACAATGCTGGGAAAAGGAACTGGGAATCCCTGGGGAGAGGAGGAGCAATTTCCTTACATCTTCACAAGAAGAGCTTAGGCAGGAGGCCTTGCTGACCCCAGTGCACAGAGTTCCTTACTGGTAATCAGAAGGCCAGTTCCTAGTTCCATGGCTACTGCTGATTTTCAAAGTAACCACTGGAGGATCTTTTCCCTCCTCATACCTCAGTTTCCTCAATTGAAAAACAAAGGCACTGGACTTAGAGATCTGTAAAGTTTGTTGAAATGCTTACACTGTGATTCTTATTTGTGAAGGAGTGTTCTTGTGGAATATTCTCCACCTGCGTACACCTTGCTGTGAGGCTGACAGAAGAAGCAGCGGACATAGCACTACACCTAGCACAGATAACAGGGCACTCAGTGTCTGCTGTGCCCCAAAAACATTGGATAATAGAAACCAAAACAAATTTGAGAATACTTTTTTTTTTTTTTTGCTTATCTCTAGGTTTTGAGACAAGAATAAGGGTATAAGGAGGTTATTTGGAGATTGGTAGCAGGAAGTTTGATGAGAGAATGAGGAAGTGTCTTAGTCACTTTTCTCATCACTGGGTCAAAATACCTGACACCCACAACTAAAAGAAAGACAGGTTGTTTTGGTCACAGTTTGTAGAAGTTTCAGTCCAGAGTTAGCCAGCTCCAAGGCAGGAGAGCATTGCAGAGGGGCATAGCAGAAGAGAACTGCTCATGGCATGATGGACAGGAAGCAAAGAGCATCGAAGGAGGAGCTGGGGAGAGAGAGAAACTTTTCCAAACCAAACTCCCTGTGACCTGGCTCTCGCACCAGACTCTGCCCCCCAATATCACGTGTAGCTCTGGACTCATTAGTGAATTAATCCAGTGATGAGCATCACACCCTCCTGGTCTAATCACTTTCCCAAAGTCCCACCCATGAATGCATGAAGCTTTTTTTTTTTTTTTTTGGTGGTACCAGGGATTGAACTCAGGTCCTTCTGCTTCCAAGGTAGGTGCGCTACCACTTGAGCTAAATCCTTGGCAAATGCATGAAGCTTTTGAGGGGACATCCAAATATAAACCATAACAGGAAGTAAGATAGAGAAAGGAAGAAAAACAATACGGTACTCACTGATGGGTAGTTACTGCCATGGGTACCTGTGCATACTTCCTTTCAGCCTCTGAACCCCGAGGAACACATTTCAACATTGTACCATCAGGTGTGGGGACTATGGGTTTGCTTGCTACCTCCCACTCTTGCAATGGGAGAAAGTTTGCAGAGCATGAAGTATCTGATATCACCCTGCCTGCCCCTGGGGCCGCCCTGGCTGGAGAACATCCTCAGCCACATGAGCTCAGAAGGCCACTGGGATGTAAGGGACTCCCTGCTCATCACCTCCGGGGCGGGTTGGAATCAGGTGCACTGGAGTTCTCAGAGACTCTCAAGGGCTGCAAGCCTTTCCGGAATTCTTGCTAGCTGGTTGCAAAACACAGTCATTATTAAAATTTACATTTTACAAACATATAATTAAGTGAGTGATATGAAAGGCAAAGGTAACAAATACTTAAATTTCATCTCACTATTTTACTACATTTTATTCTCTGTGCTCTTGAGTTTATTTACATCTGTCATATTCATAGAGTGAAAACAAAATATAATGATGCATATGGACACAGCCATTTGGGAAACATTCATGCCATGGAAACTGGTAACTGCTATCACAGCTTTTTTTTTTTTTTCCTGTCCTCTCAAAAACAAGTGATTAGATATTTGCCAGCACTACTGGTAGAGATATTTCCTGCAGGACATAGACAGTACCGGAAGAGAGGCCTAAAGAGGCTGCTGTCCACACCACAGTCAGACCTATAGACTCAGGAAGCCACTTGTACACTTAGGAATCAGCCTGCTCATGGGGGCTCATAGCTCTGTCTTGATCCCCACTGGTGAGGGGCCTGGTGTGCTGCATCTTGAATCTCCGATCTTGACTCAATTCCAATTCCAAGCATGTAATGAGCAAGAAAATGAAAGTCACATCTGGACTTCCAGCTGTAAGGGAGTCTGAGAAAGATGGATTTTAGATTTCTGGCCTCTGCATGACAGACAGGCTTGACGGAAGGGAACATGGTGCATCTGCCACCTGGTCATCTTCCTGTGGAGCTGGAGTACAGTGACTGTTTCACACCCCTGCTCTGTCCCCAAAGCCCCATGGAAGGACAGATGTTTGAGAGGAGCTCAAGAGGTGTTGGTCAATGAATGGATTATTCTAGAAAAAATTCTTCCTTCCTTGGTCGTTCAGTGGGCGTTTGAGTTCAGAAAAATAAATGTGGCCTGAGTGCTTCTCCCTCCCTCCCTTTCTCCCCCTGTTTCTTCTCTTCCTTTCTCCCTTTCCTGTCTCTCTCCATTGGTACCATTGCAGATCTCCTTGCTTTGGTTTCCATCACCAGGGAAAAGGCTTCTCCTAAGGACACGGGACCCTGCAAACCCAGCCTGTGCCAGCCTTTTGCATTCCATGTATCACCTTTTCATGAATTGTCTCCTGCAAGGCACTCTCCTCAGGCTGCAGAGCTCTTGTGTCTGGAAGGACAGGCCATCAATTCTCAGTGCAGGTATTAGTGGGAAATGAAATGTGTGTTCCAGGAAGTGGCTTTCCCCTTTGGACGAGGTCCAGCTTCTGTCCTTGGGAAACCCTGAATTTTCCTTACCATGGGTTTATCCCTTCTTGGGATCTCTAGAGCACTGCATATGGGCAAGTACACATGACCCTAAACACAGCACACGCCGAATCACAATATGATTGAGTGCTGTTATCCCTCTCATCTCAGTGAGACTTTTAGTGACAAGTTCAGTGAAAAGAGATTTTGATGTACTTTTGACTGTGGGTTGTCATATTGGGGACTAGATCTTGAGCCCCAAAGAAATCCCCATATCTCTTTATCCAACTTGCTTATGTTTAAAAGGAAGTTCCTGAAGTGCTTTCCATTATATCTAGAAATCCTTTGTTGAGCACTAAACACCACTCTGCTGGAGCGGGGGAGAGGGGCAGAGCTACTGCATGAGCAGGGATGCATTGGGGGAGAGGCAGGTGTCTCCAGCTCCGCTGGGATCCCGAGCTAATGGAGGGACATAGGGTGTCCCTCTTCCTATGCCAAGGCCACTTTCACCCTCTCTGTCCTGACTGCTAGAACCAGGTTTGCTCACTAGTTAGCTGCTGTGCTTAAGAGAAAGGGAGAGACTGGGTTCTACCCTCCGCCACCCAGAGTACTGCCAGGACATTCTCTTCCTTCCCAAGCCAGGGAAATAGCAAAAGATCCTTTTCATTAGCCACATCTGTCTCTCCAAGGCCAACTGTAGCAGGTGGTGTATAGGTCCCCTTCCATGGTCTCCTAAGTCTCACGCCATCAGAGAAGAACATGAATTTTATTTCAGGCAGTGTAGACTGGTTTTACATAGAGAAAATCTAGCAGCAGGTCAACCCTTCTGGCCATATTAATGTGCAGAATCTCTCCAACCCACAGCAGGTGCAGAGTGGTTAGAAACACTAACCTGAGCTCTCAGAACTGATTAAAAATGTTCCTGACAAAGAATTTTATACTGCTATCTAGGTCACTTTGACTGAAAGTAAGAGAGAAGCTTTGAGACTAAGAATAAATTAAATTTATTGAGGATCTACTATAACATTGGAATTGTTTTATGTGCAAGAGCCATGAAAGTTTTCAAAACTGATAGCAATCTACACCCTCCTGGAGCTCAGAGACTAAGTGAACTGTAAATCACCGAATCATGGGAAAAGCAAAGGCTGAGTCTGGCTTTGGGGATATTCAGAATTATAGGAATGAATTCCATTAAGACTGTTGTTATTAGCTTCTCTTTGTGTGTTGGGAGATCCCTCCAAGTAATTTATCCTTGTCTCTACTTCCATGGAAAAAGGGACTGAAGACTGCCATCCATGTTCTATCCCCACTGGAGGATCATGAACTGAAGAAGACACTAGAAGGAAGACTTTAGCTGATCCACATCGTCTAAATGCTAGGTGCTCATCTTGTTGGACAAAAGTTGGGCAAGAAAGCTCCTGCTCAGATGGATATAGTCCAAGGGGCCATGGGTAGCAGGCTTCACAGTGGAACTCTTCAATGGGTGATTGTTTGAATCAGAGGAAACAATGGAAGTCAGGAAAGGCAAACTGGCCAGCCTGAAGTAGACCAAGAAGGAAAGGATTCTCTTGTATGCCATCAAGCAAATGAATTTTTTCTCTCTCGGGTTGGTGACTTATTGCTAAAGGTGCTACTTGGAGCTAACAATTTTAGCTACCGTACCACAGAGGTTGATCTAGACTTTGCAAGCCCAATGTAACAGGCTGTGTCCTAGTTTCTTATTTGCTCTTCATAACATATTTGTCTTTGAGAATTACAAATTACATTATCACTGTTGTCATCATCATCATCATCATTGTCATCATCAATTTGTCTGGATCATCACAATCCTGTTTCATTTCTTACTACATCAAACACTTCCTTTCCTTCCCCCTACCTATAACATCTGTTCATTTCTCATCCTGGATGTTCCCTTTGGCCTCAGCTCTCTAATGAAAATATTGCACACTCTCAAGGGTGCTTTAAGCCCCATCTTCTGAGAATCTCCTATCTGTCAGTTCCTGCCTTCCAGTAACTGAATGCTTGCTTCCACATTACAACTTAAACATTTACTGCCTCATTCTACATCCTGAAAACTTGGTGAAATTGGAGTCATTGCCTCAATTTTGTAGACTGGGGAAAGTGAGGTTCAAAGAGCATGACCTTTCTGCAAGCAGAAGGAGCTGAATTGCACTTGTGTGCACTGTGTTCTGTCTTGGTATGTTTGTTTTCCCCGGAGGTTGCTTGGCCTTAAGAGAAATGGTTCTCAAGCCACTAGGCATAAGGGCATTAATGACCAGGGGTCTATTTCACATAGGAAGTGGAAGTGCTGGAGAAGCAGATGTTCTGAGGAGGGGCATCTGTCTATGGTTTGCCAAGGCACTGGGTGATTATGGCTGCTCTGGTGGCAGTTGGTGAACCACTGGCTTCAGAGGTGTATGATGAGGTATTACTGAAGATGTGGATCATTTGGTGTTCCTGGAATCAACTTCTGTTCTCTGGGGGTAGTGGGACCCAGCAATCTAGCTAAATAAGTGCCCCAGGGATTTTTTCTATCATCTGGTAAGTTGGAGGGAGCTGACTAAGAGTCAAGCCCACCCAATTAGCACTTAATTGTATCCTGTTTTATCTTTTTCCCCAGTCAGTTCTGCATCACTTAAACTCTACAGAGGCCCGTACAACAGCATTGAATTCGGAATTGTCCTGAGAGCTGGGGTAGTGCTGAGCAGGTGACTGGTACTGCAACAGACTGGCTGCATCTGTTTTGGGGAGAGGTAGATATAGAATGGAAATTCTAGAAGCTTCTTGCAAAGCTGGTACCTGGGCTTCCATTCCTTCTCAGCTCTGTGCTTGCTATTTTCTCTACAACTCTGGGTGCTGCCTGTTACTTCAGAGACTGCTTAAAGTGTTCTCATTTTGTGAACTGGCTCCAGGTTTCCAGGGAATTGTGAACCTATGGCTCTTTTGAGCCTTCATCTAAGGAACGAGGGCAGATTAGCCTTGTCAAAAGTTCCTGGTGTGACACTTCCAGGCACATAGTAGGCTTGCTTTATATCTGGTCTGTTTTCACTGTCTTGAAGAGGAAAGATGGCATTTTGTTCAGCATGGACATGTACAGTATGGAAAACAGTGCCTTGCACATAGCATGAGATAATTAATGTTTTGGGTCTTATATAAATCAAAGAGATATTAATAGGAATTATAACATTTTTGCAATGAATGTGAACAAATATGTGTTGTGCATATATATTACCCTATTCTGTTAAAAAGAAAATATTATACTTTTTGATTACCCAGTTAATCCAGTCTCTTCTACATGTTTACTTTCTATAAATATTTTTCTGATCAAATACAGTTATTAACTTATCAGAAAACTATAAAAATGTATGCTTCTCTGGTAAGAAAATAATCAGAATATTTTTTCATAAAACTGCTCCGGACTTGGCCAGACTCCATCACTACTCAAAGTCTCTGAGCAGCAACTTCTTTGTCATCAAACATGGAAATAAAGATAACCACCTTATTTAACCAAAAAATCTCTGGAAAAGTACCACGGTTCACATGTGTAGTAACCTCTCTCAATAAGTTGTGAGTACATGGAATAACACAATTTGAGATGTAAGTAGAAGATAGGGTAAGGCTGGGGATTTAGCTCACATGGGTACTACCCCTGTCTTGCAAGTACAAAGGCCTGAGTTCAATCCTCAGGAACACACACACACACACACACACATACACACACACACACACACACACACGAATTGTGCAAGTGTGAGATTTAGGCACTCTGTTGGTTTCCTAAAGTAGATTGCCCTCAATGACACAGTAAAGAAGGTAGGGTACATATTTCATTATGAGCAAATAACAAAAAATAATAACAACTCAGTGTGAATAATTCTATGTCGAAGAAGATGCACATGTTTTAGAGAGCTATTTAGCAATGCAGTGTAAAAGTCATAGATATTTTCATATACTTTTATTGCCAAGTATCAGTTCTAAGAATTACTATAATGATTTTTTAGAGATAAATAATTTAAATACAGTATCACTGTAATTTTAAAAAGTGAAAATAAGAATTGACTTGAGTGCATACAGAGGGGAGTGAGATTACATAAATTATAGTGCATCAACATTATGGAATACTTCACAGCAACCAAAAATGCTAAAAAGAAAGCTTAAGGAGAAAGTTAATGCGTTAAAACAAGAAATATAATGCTAAGACACAACTTTTATGTACATTTTGATTAAAATGAGGCAGACTGAGCCATAAAGAGGAGAAAGGAACAAAAATGAGGATGCTTCTTTGTTATACTGGTAGTAATTTACTTATAAATATACACATTTGCCTATATATTATTAAATCCTCCTGATAGTTCTGTAAGCAGTTTTTGTTATGTTTCCCAGGTAAACAAGAACAAGTATTTTACTAAGTTATACATCTAAAAAAAAAGATAGGTAGACCTGTGGATGAACCTTGTCCTTCTGTCCCTCAGATATTTTTTCTTGTTTTTTTTTTCTGGTTTGTTTATTTATTTATTTATTTTAGAAACAGGGTCTTACTTTGTAGTTCAGGCTGGGCTCACTGTGATCCTCCTGCTTTGGACTCTTTAATGAGTCCAATGGTTGGATTACAGTTGTGTACCACCATTCCTGGGTAGATCTTTGCTATTTAAAATTATTCAGAAATTACTTTTCTGTTGTGTGCATTCAGGATTAGTTTCTCTGTTTATTTCCAATTAGATCTTCCTTCATATTACAACAATGTAGACAGAGAAAAACATTGTAGGATTAATTATATGTACTCTATACAACTTTGCAAGCAAAGCGTGGTAGCTTGTTATGTGATGGCCCTAGTCAGCCATCTCCAACTATGCACAAGCTTGTGTAACCCCTCACACAGACCTGATACTTGGTATGTGACATGCTGTGGTCAGTGAGCCAGTGATAAGCATGGCACAGCAGGGCTAATGTGCACTTGTGAATCAGGGTTTGCTCTCTTGGCACCTGTGGCAATGTTAGGAGAAACCCAAGCTAGCCATGTGAATAAGCTGCACAGAAGAAAACTGAGCTGGCCCAGCAAAGAGCCCAGATGATGTCCCAGCAAATAGCAGCAGCTTCTGGCAATATAGAAAGAACATTTTAAGTGACCCAGTTTCTGTGAAGCTTCTAGATGACCACAGGGGTATAAGTAACCCTTGCTGACCATGCTTAATTTGGTTTTTGAATGGTCGCCATGTTGAAAGCTTGGTTCTCAGAGTGGTGTGACTGGGAGGAGGTAGACCTGCAAGGCCTGGGGTCTTGGGAGCCAGGCTCTTACAGGGGACTGTGGAACCCTGACATTTTCCTTGTACTCTCTTTGCTTTTTGGCTATAAGATGAGTGATTTTCTCTAATGCATGCTCCTGTGTTTTCACAGGTCCCAAGGAGCAGGGCTAGATGATTATGGACCAGAGTCTTCAAAACAGTGGAGCAAAATAAATATTTCCATTTTATAATTTAGTTATCTAGGACATTTTGTTATAGTGACAGAAAGCTGGATGCCGTACTCCCTGAGGAATCACCTAATGGGCTCAGTCAGCCCAGATAATCTTGAGAAATGATAAATACTTGTTATTCAAAGCTACCAAATTTTAGGATAATTTACCTAGCAACATATAACTGACATATTACCAATAAGAATTTTAAAGTAGCAAGAGAAACCCACCACCTAGTAAGGAGTTCGTTAAAATGTAAATTCTATAGCTTGGCATTGAGAGTCTCCTCACATTGCCCACGAGAGCCTTCTAGTTTAAGACAGCACCTCTGTTGAAATGGACTGATCTGCAAGTCAGGCCAGCCATCCTGGCTCAGGGAAGCCTTCCCAGAAGCCAGGCTGTACGGTTCCATAGCAAAAGGGGCATTGTCCTTTCTGAATGCCAGATCCTTTATAGGCTGGAGAGTTACAGTCATTGCTTGGTAATTGTCCTGCCCCCTGCTAGTGCTTCCATTCTTGGTTCTCCTAATAAAGTTCAATCTCATGCCCATGTTTTATCTTCCTAAATGGAGCCTGCCATGGAACCGTCATTTGTATTAGGATGTTAAGCAACCATGACTTTCCCAGCCATAGAATCTCTACCGCCGGGCCTCAGATCAGCCTGTCATCATCTCTCCCATGGATAATTACTGCAGCCCCTAACAAGTCTCCTAGCATCTTGCCTTACATTCCTCTACTCCATTCTCTGCAGCAGGCAGTAGGCCATTTCTAAAGTACAAGTTGAATCATTCAGCTTCTGCTTTTTAAAAGTCTCCAACAGGATCCCCATTGCCTCAAAGTAGACTTTCTAAACTGGATTAATGAGAGTTCCACAGGAGATGGGTTAGGGGAAAAGTCTACAATTTTACTCACTTGGAAAGCGCTGGGTTAAACAAAATTAACCAGGTATTTTTATGTATCTGTTATAGGAAATCTCAGAGCCTTTAAAATGTTGAGGCAAATTGTGAAACTCCAAAGTGACAGTATAAAATCAACATTTACACAACTTCTTTTCTTGGCAGGCTGTCTTTGATTCTGTGAGTTGGTGTTTATAGTAGTTGAACTTCTTATAAATTCATTAGTTAGACCCAGATGCTCCTTCATGATCTGGGCCCTGCTTATCTCTGGAGCTCAAATTCCTCATTTATTCCAAGTTCTTGTTTGCTGATACCTTAGGGTCTGTATATCAGTTTTCAAGATCACGCACAATATTCTTCCTTAGCTTACTTAATTCTTTTTCATTTTTTATATCTCAGGTCAGCCTTGCTTCCTTTGGAGATGCTTCTCCTATTTCCACCCTCAGGAAGTTTCTGATTTGGGAATATTTATTTTGGATTTAAGGTTTTCGGATTAGTGATGTTTGATCTGTAATGGAAAATAGAATAAATCTTGTGAAAAAGATTGTGGACTAAGAATTGCCCAAATACAGCCACATTGATAGTAAACACTTTTTCTGGCTCCATCCACCCATGATCACTTGCAACAGAGCATGCAGACTTTACTTCACATCTGTCCCCTGAAAAGCTAACTCCTGACGCTTTATACGCTTGCATGAACCCAACAGGGCCAGCCCGATTTATTCCCTGAGCATGTAGGCTGCACAGTTATTGTCGGGTTTCTTACAAGGAAGCCTGTAGTAAACTTCAGAACTCTGGTGGCCCTTCTGTGTGTGAGCAGATGAAGGGACATAAGCAGTTCTGTGGAAAAGCAAAGGCCGGGCCACTATTTAGAAAGAAGTAGCAGCCTGGTTGAGCAGCCTGTGTGTGTTCTTAGCTTCTTTTCTATTTCTCATTCCAGCACAACTAAGCCCTTGCTATCCTGCCTGTCTGAGTTTTACATCTATCCTTTCAATAAATTTTATTTTCCCTATATGAGCTTCTTTAAAGGGGATTTTGTGATGTGTTATCACTGAGGGCTTTTCGAAAGAGCACGTGGTTCTTTTTCCTTGAAGAACTTGACATGCAGCTGGCCCTTTCACTGCACGGCTCTTTGTCATGGCCATGTTGTGAATATTAATGACAATACTTAGGCAGGTCGATTGTGCATTGAGAATATGAAATATGTGTGTCACTTAAAAACAAATGATTGTCAACACAGCGCTTGGACTGAATTAGTCTCTCCCAGGTTGTCGCATGTGATGCGGAGAGAAGCTGAGACTATACATTTATGCCAAATTTTTTGGATCCCAAGGTCAGGACCAAAATGTGCAGATTCAGGAAGGTGCTTTTTCACTAATGATTTGTTATCATTAACTTGACTCACAGGTGGATTGATAGAGACAAAAATGTTAATGAAAGGTGCTTTGAGCTCCGTTGTACTTTGGTGAGTTGTGATTCCATTAAACAAATTCGAGCAATGTAATTGCTACAGGATTCTACATATTTGCAGATGAACTTGTGAATTTATTTGGAAAATGGATAGGTTTTAACTTGACTTATTGTATGAATTCTATCTTGTTTCCAGGAATTATCTGGACTACAGGTTTTAAGAGGTAACAGGCCTGCTAGACAGTTTACTGTTGACAAGATTGCAAGCTGGTGGACCTAGATTTAAGTCCTGGTTCTGTTACTTAATCATATGACTATAACGCTGGCATTTATCCAAGACTCAGTTTCCTCATCTGTCAAATTAGCATGGTGATAATACTTAGTTCATAGGGTCTAGGAAGAATATTTTTGATGAAGTACATTTAAAAAACTAGCACACAACAACTTATGGCTATTGTTTTATTTGAAATGTCTTTGATGTTGCTATTAGAGCAGAAAGACAATTACCATTCACACACTTACTTACAAGTTTTAAAGTTTTGACTACAGATGTGGACTTTGGGCTACATGAGGTTGGGAGGCAGGTCAGTAGGGCAGCTATCCACCATCACATCTATCACAGGGATGGAGAGACAGCGGTGGGCCATGGCACTCAGCAAAGCTGTCCCTGACTCCAGCCTCATGACACAAAACTGCACATCTGGAATGTACAAAACTCAGAAAGTCTGTTATCCACCAATGTGTATACTTCCCTACCGCCGGCTGCCTGGCTGACTTGGTATTTGAAGCATTTATAGTTTTTAGTGTTCTGCATTGCTCTAAACCTCTCCCTGAAAGTCTGTGATGAGCAACAGTGTCTAAAGGCAGCATATGGGGTAGAAACAACATGATTTTGGAGTAAAACCTTTTGCATTTTGTTCTTTCTGGCTATTTTCTATGTATTTTCCTTTAGATTTACCTTCTTACCTCATGGGTCCTCTTTTTGCAACTGTGAGCAGCGGTGAGGGCATTGCTATGTGACATAAATGTCCGCGCACTCATTTTCTTCCTCACTCGATCAATGAGGTGCTAAGGGCTGGAGTTCCAGTAGTGAATGGAACAGAAAAGCTTTTGTTCTCGAAAGGGAGTGTTTGTACTTTACCAAAAGAGGATCCAAGATAGTAAACATCTCACATGAGTATAATACAGAGTTTGCTAGATGGCGGTAAGTGACAGCCAAGCAGTAAAACTAATCACAGAAGGAGGGTTTGAAGTGTCAGCATGGGTGGGGGTCATGGATTCCAAGTAGAGTGGCAAGGTGAGGACGTGCAGAGAAGGGGGCATCTGAGCAGAGATCTGAAGGCAATAAGAGAGTGACTTGTGGTATGGAGTGCCAGCGGGAGGAAGCGGGGTGGAGGGAAGCCCAGCTGGCTACAGTGGCTCTGGTACGGAGGGGAGAGGCAGGTGCGAGGATAGAAGAACAAGTGGAAGCAGAAAGGAGAGGCTTGGGGCCATTTGAGAGCTTTGTCTCTGATCCTGCCTCGATAGGTGCCAGAGGGCTCTGAGCACAGGGACCCTCTGATTTTAGCTGGTATCATTGAGACCAGCACTGTTCCAACTTGAGCTCTGAATCCAGGAGAATGTGACTAGTGAGGCTGAGGTACTGAATTTTTCATTTTATTCAGTTCAAATTAACTTAAATTGAAAAACCATTACTTGACTCAGTTATTGGAAAACTTTTATAAGTGTGTTTGAAACAACTTGGATACATGAATCTACTTTTTTCAACTGCCAATTTATGAGGTCTAAATATAGATCAGGTATTTCCAATAAAAATTTACCATCCAAATTGAAATATGCTATAATTATAAAAGGCAATCTGGATTTAAAGAGCTTAGGATGAAAAAAATTCAGGTTAAAAAAACCTCAATTATATTTTTAGACATATTTTAAAATAATAATATTTTGAATGTATTAGTTTAATAAAAAATAGAAACATGAATTTCACCTAGTTTTTTTTAACCTTTAAAAAATGTATCTATAAGAAGACTAAAATTAAAGATATGATTCACATTCTGTTTCTATTGCAGAGGACTGATATAGGAAAAGTTCTGTACTGAGCTTGGTAAAACAAGTTATTAATATTCATTTTCAAGCCAGGTGCAGGTCTGTAATCTCAGCCCTCGGAGGCTGAGGCAGGAAAATTATGAGCTCAAGGCCAGCCTGGGTTACACAGTGAGTTTAAGGCCACTTTAAACAGCACAGAGAGACTCTGTTTACAGAAAAAAAAAAAGAAAACTATTTTCTTTTGGGCATGCCCATTGGCTAGAACATGGTCCCCTGAGAACAGTCTTCTACACAGGTTCAGGTCTGTGACTGCCTGGGTCAGGTGCACGTAAGTATTGAGGAGGATCTGAGGGATCATGGGCCCCTTTGGAAAAGGAAGGGCTAAACAGCTTATTGTTCTCAACACATGTTAGTGGAAAGGAAAACTTCAGTAATGTAAAAAGGACATGCCTTGTTCTCAAGGCTAAATAAAGAATACCCATGAGAGACTGGTAGTATCCACCACAGGTGGAGACCTAGTAAGCTGAGAGGGTGACTTGGAGGAAGGAGATGAAGCACTCTAATGTGCCAGGTGTATGAGCTTTGGATGGGAAAGCAGGAGGAGAGTGGAAGTGGGACCTGGTGGCCAAGACTAACGATCCCTCCAGAGGATGAGGGAACAAGTGAGATTCCTTTGCATCATTTGCGTCTGCAATAGTGAGTCTTTTCTGATTTCTGAGAAGCCACTAAATCAATGGGCTCAGAGATAAATGCGATATAAACATAGATCAGACATTTCCCACAGAATTAGCCATCTGAATTGACATATTCTATATTTGTGAAAACACTCCAGATTTTGTAAACTTAGAATGAAAGCAATAAGATAGAGACACTCTGAAATATAGTTTTGATATTCACTATATGTTGAAGTATTATTTTGAATTATTGGAATAAATAAGATATACTGATGTCAGTTTTACCTGTTTCTTTTCCTCTTGAAAGCCTGTAAGTACCAGAAAAATTTAAGTAACCCACATGGCTCGCATTTCTTTCTAGAGGATAGCTCTGCTCAGGGTCTTGCCAGGAGCAGGACACCAGCAGGAATCGCTTGGGCACAGCCCAGCCTAGGTCATTTCATTGTGAAAATCTCAGGTGAGCTTAAATGACAAGGCTTCCAGAAATTGCTGCAGTGCACTACAAGTGGACCCATGATGTTGAAGTCACCTTGGGTGGGCATACTTGGAGGGCGACTGTAACAGTTCAAGCCATGTCTCTGGAAGATGAAAATGGTTCTTTCTCCATGTGTCCACTGAAGGACCCTGTGTGGTATCTGGTGTCACATGGTGAAAAAGAAACTCTAGGGCCAGAGGATTAGCTCAGTGGTTCCGCCCCTACCTCGCAAATGCAAGGTCCTGAGTTCGATCCCCGGAAACCACATACAATTCTGGGCATGGAGACTCATGCCCACTAGCAATCAATGCCACATACCACAGTGCCGGGCATGGTGGCTAACGCCTGTAATCCCAGCACTTGGGAGGCAGAGACAGGAGGATTGCTGAGTTTGAAGCTTGCCTGGGCTACATAGTGAGCTCAGAGCCAGCTCGAACTACAGAGTGAGACGCTGTCTCAAAACAAAACAAAACAGAAAAGAAACTCTAGTCTTAATTTTGTGAATCACATGTATGGGAAGTGAGTTCTCTGGCCTCTAGTCACAGGGGACAGTCAACTTCAAACCTAGATTATGGGGGAATGCTCACCTCTCACACAGGGATCTAGTTACTCATACAACATGTCCTTCCTTTTCTCAGATGGATATTAATACCAAGAGATGATGTCCAAGTTCATATGACCTACGATCGTCATTATCATTTGACCCCTTCTAAATTGGAATTCCATGCAGATAAACACAGTCTGTGTTCTGTTGGGTCAGAGGGCAACATACTACTCTTCTCTCAATTCATTAGTGAAACAATAAAAAGAAGATTGATTAAGCATTGACCTTGAATGAGGAAAAGACCAAGGACATAATCCTGGCTGGGAATGAATGTTTCAGCCCCAGATCTTTTACCTATACTCATCCTTCTCCCCACTGGTCTACAGTGACTTCCTGGAGGCCACATCTGCACATTGTTTTCTTTCTACAAGGGAAGCCAGCAGCTTTGAAAGTTTACAGCCAGGCAGAAGCACAGTCCAGGTTTGGAGGGCAGGGCTAGCACAGGGTCTGGGTGCTACTGCTGCTATTGTCCAGGATTCAGGGCTGGAAGCTAAGTAGGAGGAGATCCAGTCTGCCCTGGTGGCAGGATGTTCTACATACTGTTTATAAATCTACCTCCCTGCTGTTAGAACCATCCTCATATCTGACCTCTGCCCCCAGGAGCCAAGTTGTATCTCTCTCTCTCTCTCTCTCTCTCTCTCTCTCTCTCTCTCTCTCTCTCTCTCTCTCTCTCTCTCTCTCACACACACACACACACACACACACACACACACACACACAATCTTTACTTTGATGCTTTCCAGGCTTCTAGCAGAAATGGACAATGCAGTAGAGGCTCAGCCCTGTTGGAGGACCCTGCTAGGGTTTCCTCCAAATCTTGAAAAGAAGCCCTGGAGCCTCACATGAGAGGGTCATATGGGAAGCTGCAGCCTATGGTATGTTGGGGTGGGCCTGGGTGTCCCTGCTCCACGGCCCCAGCCCAGGGAATAGAAGCTTTTCAGTGTGGCAACATTTAGGGAATAAAATGGATGTCTCCTCTTTCTCTGATGCTCCCTGTGGTCAAAGCTCTCTGTTAACTGACAGCATTTCACATCCTTAAAAATTACATTCTTTATCTGAAAAGAAACAGTCTGAAAGGCGACCAGCAGCTGAATCTAGGCATGATTTCTTTCTCTCTCATTTCCATTTCTTTATACTGAACATGTCCTTTACAGGGTCTATATTACTTTATAACAATAATATTTGAACAAAAAGGACTTTTTTTTTCTGTCCAGAAGGTAAGATGTGAGTTCCACAGAGCAAATTTTCCACTGCAAAGATAATCATTTTAAAATCTGCCCCAGTCCCATACCCCCAAACATATCATCGTCCTATTTGCTCATATTGCACTTCTTTTTAAGTCAAATATTGCTATTTTCTTGAATATTGCCTTACATAATTCATTTAATTGCCAAAAATAAGGCCAATGATAAGAAGGCAAGATGGGGAAGAGGAAAGTTTCCTGATCCTGGGACTCATTCCTACCAATAGTCCCAGGTCCTTGTTGGAATTCTGCTCTATAGTCCTAGTACTGTCATGTCCTGCTGTGTCCCTTCACTACTGCTCCTTGACACCTGGCGTGGCCACAGAACCTCTGCTGGATAGTTCTGTGACTGTTTTCTCTCCTCATTTTTTATAGATTGTGCATGTTGGGCTTCTCAGTGATGCAGCTTTGAGCTGGGCGTTTGAATACCTGAACTCATCATTTTCTCTTTTTTGTCCAAAAACATTAGGAACCACAAGTCAAGCTCATTATATTTGTTATTTTGCCAAAATACTTGAAAGTATCGTATTCACATTCAGCAGGCTCCTTGGTTTTTCTGAGTGATGGTTAGGGCTATCAAAGAGTGCTATCTTGTGTATATCTATTGCTAGATCATGCTGTGGACTCTCTGGTGCTCTCTTTACTAGTGGGAGTAATCATTTACATCTCTATAGTCAGGTGACAGAGACAATTCTAGAAACCAAAGACACAACTCAGAAAATCTATTCTTAAAGTTCTACTCCTCTAGAACTGCTCTTGCTACCAAATTCTAGATTAGTCAGGGTTCTCTAGACAAACAGGCTATATATATATTTGAAATATTGTAAGGGCTGGGAATTTAGCATAAGTGGTACTGCACCAACCTTGGAAGCACAAGGGCCCAAGTTCAATCCCTGGTACCACCAAAAAAAAATTGTATATAATTGACATAATTTCCTATAAATACACACATATTTATGATTAGGAGATAGGTCACATAATTATGGAGCTCAGAAGTTCCAAAGTCTGCAGTCGATAGTTTAGACATCTGAGAGACACCTGAGAGAGTGGGTGGTCTGGTTCCAGGTTGAGTCTGAAGGCCTGAGAATCAGAAGACCTGATGGTGTAAGTTCCAGTAAGAAGGCAGGAGTCAAATTCCCTGCATAGTCAGCCTTGTTATTCTCTTCCTTCATTGACAGGTCAGGGAGGGCCATCTACTTCATGCCATCCACAAGTTCACACCTTAATTTCAGCCTGACAGATGCATTCAGATTAATGGTTGACCAAATGTCTGGGCCCTTTGTGGCCTTATCAATTTGATGTGTAGCATTAATCATTGTATATATCTGACATCACAGGGAAGGGTCCTGAACCATCCACGGTTCTTAATTGTAAGTTGTAGATACGGCACTTGATGATTTAAGTAGGAAAGGCATAGTTTTGAAAAGATACTGGGCAGGTCACAGGCCTGGAAGGTAAAAACAAAACCAATGTACTCTGGGTTAAAAGACTTCCCGTAATGTACTGAATACACATAGCCAATAAAACCTGGTATCCAGTAGTTATTTAAAATTTCTACAAATCAGTCAGGAAAAGATAAGCAAGCCAATAATCTGAATTATGATGGGTTTTCTTAAGTAGCAAAGAGCCCTCTGAACTGGGTACAAGTTTATGTGTTGGGAAGTGTGTTGTGAACTCTGCCTGTCAGGAACTGAGTCTTCCTTAGCAGCTTAACAAAGAGATTGAGTGAGTGAGCTGAAGGGTTTTTCAGTGGTGTCTAAGTTCTCCTCCTCTACCTACAACTCCTTATCCAGTAGTGGTTCCAGAACTCTGTTGAAGTGGGTGAATATGTAACCCTCACCTGCATACATAGGGAAAAAAAAACCCAGGATAAGTGAGGGCAAATAGTTCTCTACCCTGTGGACCTAGGACTTGCATGGGAAGTTCACAGAAGAGGTTTCTAGAGTGATCAGTAAACACAGAAAACACGCCTGATTGGTGCTACTTCACACCCACAAAATTAGTCATATAAACATAATTATTAGCATGAATAGTGAACATTGGTGAGGATGAGAGATTACATGGGAAGTCTTCAGCATTCTCATGAGAATATAAACTCCATTGGGGAACATTTGGAAAATTTTAAGGGATCTCATATTTCAACATTAATTCCTCTTGTAGGCACATGAACAACTTGAACAGAGATATCGGGACAAAAGTGCACAGCACAACATTGTTTATGGTAGGAAAAAAGGGAAGAAGATGGATAAATGAATAATGGTCCACACACATGGCAGAAATCCCTCTCATACCAACATAGCTAAATCTTACCAATTACCATTACCAACAGCAAAAAAAGGAAGTTGGAAAACATATGCAGTATGATATAATTTACATGATAATTAAAATGTGGAAAATAGTACTCTACATTGTTTCTGTGTTTATATCCTTTGCTTTTTATAGCCTTTTAGTACTGTTACTACTTTATTGCTTTTAGGTACTGTTACTACTATTTCTTGAGATTTGAATTTCAGTCATTATATTCTTCATCCTGTATCATTTCTATTTAATTCAAACTGGTTCAAACAGGCTTAGATTGGCTCAAATAGGTTCAAATCAGTTTAGACCAATTCAAACAGGGTTAAATTGGCTCAAACTGGTTTCAACTGGTTCAAACTGGTTCAGACCAGTTCAAACTGCTTTAGGCCAGTTCAAACAGCTTTAAACTAGTTCAAACCGGTTCACACCAGCTGAAATGGGTTTCGACCAGTTTGAACTGGTTTAGATAAGCTGAAACTAGTTCAAACTGGTTCAGACCAGCTCAGACCGGTTTTGACTTGTTCAGGCTGGCTCACAACAGTTAAGACCAGTTTCTACCAGTTTATACCTTCTCAGACCGGTTCAGACCAGCTCAGACCGGTTCAGACTGGCTCAGACCAGTTCAGACCTGCTCACACCAGTTCAGACCAGTTCAAACTGGTTTCGACTGGTTCAGACCAGTTCAGACTGGTTTAGACTGGCTAAGACTGGCTCAAATAGGTTTGGACTGTTTCAAACTGGTTTTGAGCAGTTCAGACCAATTCAGACTGGCTCAAACTGGATATGACCAGTTCAGACCAGCTCAAACTGGTTTCAACTGGTTTAGACTGGCTCACACCAGTTAAGACCAGTTTCTATCGGTTCAGACTGGCTCAAACGAGTTCAGACTGCTCAAACTGGTTCTGACTGCTTCAGACCGGTTTAGATGGCTTTCTACTGGTTCAGAACTGATCAGACCAGCTCAGCACAGTTCAGACCTGCTCAGCCGGTTTCAACTGGTTCAAACCGGTTCAGACCAGTTTTGACTGGTTCAGACCGGCTCACACCAGTTTTGAATGGCTCAGACCATTCAGAGTGCTTGGTTCAGACCAGTTCAGAGTGCTTGGTTCAGACCAGTTCAGAGTGCTTGGAACCACTCAGGCTAGTTCAGACCGGCTCACACTGGTTAATACCAGTTTCTACTGGTTCAGACTGGCTTGGACTGGTTCAGATCTGCTCAGACCATTTCAGACCAGTTCAGACCGTCTTGAACTGGTTTGGACTGGTTCAGACCAGTTCAGACCAGTTTAGACCATCTCAGATTGGTTCAGACCATTTTAGACTGGTTCAGACCACCTCAATCTGGTTTAGGCCATCTCAGACATGTTCGGACGAGTTTAAACAGGCTCAGATTGGTTCATTCCAGTTCAGACTGGTTTAGACTGGTTTCTATTGGTTCAGATCAGATTAGACTCGTTCAGACAGGCTCAGATCAGTTCAGACAGGCTCAGACTGGCTCACACCAGTTTTGACCAGCTCAGACTGGTTTAGACCAGTTCAAACCGGTTCAGATAGGCTGAAACCAGTTCGGACTGACTTAGACTGGCGCACACTAGTTTTGACTGGTTCAGGCTGACTGACACCGGTTCAAACCTACTCAGACCATATTAGACTGGTTCAGACTGATTCAGGGGCTCACACTGGTTTTGACTGGTTCTGACCAGTTTAGACTGGTTTCTACCGCTTCAGACAGGATCAGACTGGTTCAGACAGGCTCAAGCTGGTTTCAACAGGCTCAGACCGGTTTTGACCGGTATAGACCAGTTCAGACAGGCTCAAACCGGTTCAGACTGGTCAGACTGGCTCACACCAGTTTCAACTGGTTCAGGGTAGCTCAGACTGGTTCAGACCAGTTCAAACAGGTTCAGACCATCTAAATTGGTTTCCAGCAGTTCAGAAGGCTCAAATTGGTTTCGACCAGTTCAGACCAGTTCATACCTGCTCAAACTGGTTTTGACCAGTTCAGACCTGCTCAGTCAGACCAGTTGAAACTGGTTTAGACCAGTTCAGACCGGTTCTAACCCATTCAGGTTGGCTCAAGCCAGTTTTGACTTATTCTGACCAATTCAAACCCTTTCAGCTGGGCTCACCTCAGTTTAGACTGGTTCAGATCAGTTCAAACCGGTTTAGAGCATCTAAAACCGGTTTACACCTGTTCAGACTGGTTCAAAACAGTTTAGACTAGGCAGACCAATTCAGACCAGTTCAAACCAGTTCAGACCAGCTCAAATCTTTTTCAAGCATCCAGACTGTTTCAAATAGGTTTAGACTAGCTCAAGCCAGCTCAAACTGGTTCAGACTGGTTTTGACCATTTCAGATTGGTTCAAACTGGTTTAGACCAGTTCAGACTGGTTTAGCCTGGCTCAAACCAGTTCAGACAGGCTCAAAGTGGTTTAGATTGGCTCAAACCAGTTCAGACCTGTTCAGACTGTTTCAAGCTGGTTCTTCTTCTCGCTCTCCTTCTTTGTAATGAGTCACCTTGGGTCATCTTATTTCTGCTCTTATTTGTGGTTTTCATTTGACTTTTTAACACTATGGTTTTACCATACATTTTTATAAGGTCTGTTGTGTTCTGAATACTTTGTCATGGGACAGTTTTCAGAGTATTTATTTTCTCAATTGTCTGAATCAGAAGTTACCTATATATTATGTATGTATAAAAATTACTACATTTTATGAACTAAGAACATGTCTATGAATAATGGATACCATATTCAAGACTGAAGTTACTGTTTTGGGTTTATTGGTACATTTTACATATACATTATAATAACATTCAACATTAAAAATTTGCACCTGTACATGACATATTTTGATTCTCTTTTTTTCCTTTTTTCCCTGCCCACTCAACACTCCCAATCCCCTATATATGTTCTGTTGCCAGTTTTTTAACTATTGATTTTTTTTCTTTATTTTCCCCTATCCCTTTTCCCTTTTCCTTTTGAACTTTTTTTCCTACTTAACAATATCATATATTCTGACTTCATTTGCACCTTTAATTTTTCATACTAGAGATATGGTATATTATTTACACATCTGTATCTTATTTATTTTATTTATGAGTATATCCTCAAATTATATCCATTTGAATATAAGTGACTCAAATATGTCATTCTTTTTGGTGGGTGATACTCCATTTTATATATATAAAAAATCCATGCATTTTCTTTGTCTAGACTTCCACTGAATAGCTGCATATGTGGTGTATGTTATCTCAATGCTGGGTCATATGTTGAAAATATTTTATAATGGAAAAAAGAAAGGAAGGAAAAGAAAGAGGGAAGGAGGGAAGGATGGGACATGGAAGTTAGGCAACATCCAAGTGATTGCCAAAATCAGGCCATGTAAAGAGTTTGGGAGGACTCCTGTTACCACTTGACCTTGGGCCTCAAGTCCCCTTATGTCGCCTTCATCCCAAATGCTCAGTATTGGCCATAATACTGTTCCTACCCACAGCTGGAGCAGAGTCCACCTTTCCCAAAGTCCAATTCCATGCAGATGACTGATTGTTCAGCAGAGCCCACATACTCCTCTTTGTATATAACAGGGAGATAGGGAAAGAGGGTGTCTTGTATCTCTTACCTTCTATATTATAAAGCCTGCCCTTGCCTAAAAATATTGAAGGATTATGCAAACACAGCATGGGGTAGGTGTTCAAATAATAGAGGGAAAAATTGAGATTTAATGCCAACCTAACTAGATTGCTTGAATGGTTTCTATAAGATCCAAATTACTGACCAGACCTGGCCTCGGCCCTTCACCTACATGATGTCCTTTGTTTGTTCTCTCGCCTACTTGTTTCCACAGAGTGAAATGTTCTTATCCTGACCACCTGTATGAAAAAGAATGAGACTCACTGCATACTACAAGGTAAGCCAGTGGCAGCATGAAGAATGAAATTCAGATCTCCTTGACTCCAAGTTCTTATTTCCGATAGTTTTTTCAGACAAAATTAGAATGGCCCTTGGCTATTTCTTTCTATCCCATGCTTCATTTTTGCCAGGAAGGAAAGGTCAAAGGAAAGATCATTTCTTTCTTTGTTCCATTCCAACAAAATCATTGGATAGAGTATTTGACTTTAATAAAGCCATTGTCATCACAGACATCTGTGGATGCCATACTGAACAGAGACTTATGTAGGAGAGGGCATTCTTTCAAAACTATCTATAAAGAGTTTAGGCAATAAGGGGAAATACGTGAGACTTTGGGTAAGCAGCTACGTTGACAGTTCACACATAAGGTAGGCTAATGATCTTCTGTTCATGACTATAAATATGAAAATGGGTGGGGCCAAGGTACACGCTCCTAGGCAAAACATGCATTTTGGTATCATAGAAACAGATTGTATGCTAAGCATTAAGTCTTCTTCACTTTGTCTGGCTCAGTGTGTCTGCAAGGCTCCAAAACTGGTCCCACTTTCTCAAAATTAAAATTCAATAGTAGGTATCTTTCAGTTCAATCTCCTGCTTTTATGCAGCAAACACAATACTCTGGTGACAAATGCAGGTGAATTGAATTTTGTTTTCCCCCGTAAGTTATATCCAGCGGCAAACTAATGTATTAGTTATCAGAGATGAAAATAAGTATAATGCCTGATCCTGAACTTGAAATTGCATAACTGTAGCAAAATACCTTTCAATTGAATTGTGCATTTGTTTTCCTTTTCTTTTCCCCCTTCTTTTTTTTTTCTGTTAGATTTCCATTTATCTGTTATGATCATGGTTCATTAGAGGGGCACTTTGGAGCACACTGAAATGAGAGAGCCCTCATTTAATGCATCACTGATCTCACCCTCAGGCTCTTAAACACTCACCTGGAAGCTTGGAACATTTTTCTTCTGCAAACCTATGCTGAAGGACACATATTGGTCCATTTCATTGTTAAATGCATGTACTTAGAGCCTCTGGATCTAATCAGAAGAATGGCAGGTGACTGTTTTATGGAGCACAGTAATAAAAATAGATACCATTGAGTGCTATTACCTCTGATGCTCACGTCATCTTAGGAGAGGAGATAGTGCCCCACTTTAGCTTATTAGGAGACATGGCCTTAAAAAGAGGGTGCTAGAGTGTATGAAAGGTAAGAGTAGGAGAAGCAAGACGGGGTTTGTCTGACATGGAGTTCTTAGATGGGGCGTGTCTTTGAAAGCCAACTGGAATAATCAGCTACAGAGTTGATCAATTTAAGGTGGAGCTGTTCAGATAGAGATGAGTGTCTAGACTACATTTAGAATCAGATTCTAAAGTAAGTGACTCATTAGCAGCTTGCTGGCAAGCAACCAAGCTGTGTCACTCTCTTCTCCATTCCGGTGTCTTGACCAGCATGACTGTAAAACCTTAATTTGTCCCTTGTACCTACTGCTGAGATCACAGACAAGGTGAGTTTCTGCCACTCATGCTGGGGTCTCTAGGCCTATGAAGCAAGTCTGGATTTTATACGTTGGTGACAGGTTGAATTTATCAACGCAACATAGACATTTCTGCATCTCATTTTGTCCCCATCTAATACCAAAGACTGTGTGAACAGAGGAGGTCTCTTTTTCTTGCCTTAAGTCAGAATTAGACCCTAAGCATTACCACTGTATCACATCACCAGGAGGTTGTGATTCTGCTCAGAGTTCCTATTCTTGTTCTTCTGGGCACAGAATAGGCCTTGGAGATTTAGTGCTCAAAAGACTAATCTCCTCTCCTTTGATTTCAGACTAGCTCAATTCAGAAAACATTTATTGAAAATGTGTTTGTGTCCAGTCTGATGGAGAGAAATAGGAGTACATGCATTGCTTCTTAAGAAAACAACGATCAAGAGATGCATAATTTGGGAACCTCATCTGGGGGTGTGATTTTTATCACACACATCAGTCAAAGAGGGCTACAGTAAGTTACTTGTACTTAGGAAAGAAAGCTGGACATTGGGCCTGTAAATTTTTGGCAATAAGTATGGATTTTGTCCAGTTATAGTCTCTGGTACATTTTGTGGCCCATGGTAGTCAAGGAACTGACTCTTGGGGGAGAGGCAGGATGTCCCTCTTTGGGGAGAGACAAGATGTCCAGTGGTGAGGCACTGTAGGAGAATAGAATTGGGAGTTAAAATGAAGCTTAGGCCTGAATGAACAGCATTCATAGGCGATCGTTTATTAAAAACCTGTTATGAAAAAGGCTGTGTTAATGAAGCAGTGGCGATAAGGTTGGCTTATTGTCCTCTAGCTATTCACAGTCTAATAGAGGACTGATAACCTGTTCACCAGCAATGTTAATATAATTCAGTTATTTTAATGCAGTGACATGGAGGGAGGTAGATCCAACCACTGCCTGGGAGGATTAGCACAGACTTCACAGTGGGCATATTGCAAGTGCTGGGCCCAGCATGGCAGAATTTGGACAGGGGAAGGTGAGTTGAGAGAGCATTGAGAGGGAAAAACAGTACAAAAAAAAAATGACGTGGTGGTGAGAAACCAGGACTAGCTTGAAGGCAGAGTGGGGGACACACTTTACCCCTCAGGAAAGGGATTCAGGAGCTGGGTACCTGGCCACCATGATGGAAAAAAAAGTATGGAGAAAAATCAAGGGCATGTCCAGCAGTGATTAACATGATTATTTATCCCTAAATCAAGGGAGAGAGGCAGCATGATAGCTGTATATGAAAAGAAACACAAGGTAGGGTATTTTAGGTCACTATCTAGCCCAGAGAACATTTATCTGCATAAATATAACAGGCATCATAAGCACACAGGTACCAAGAAACATTTAATAGCTCAGCGATGTAAGCTTAGTAGAAATTCTGGCTCCCTTCACTGCTTTCTCTGGAATCCATGCCCTGTCTCCAAATCAAATGATATATCAGACTGTCAGAAGAATCCTGTCATTTCACCCTTGGGCCCAATATCTGTCAATGGCTAATATTTACTGTTAGAACAAAAGCTAAGCTTTAGTGCCAAATGTAAGATCTTTACCAATTGGGCCTCACCTTTGCCATCTCAGAACTCCTCCCAGATTACCCCTGGCTGCCCCATAATGGTGCAGACCCTCCCCCCGGTGAGTCTATCTCATAGCTCTCACACCCTTCTGTATAACTGGCTCTCTATTCTATTTTCCCACCGGTGGCCTTTCTAGACCATGATAATGGGATTCAGCAAGATTGTCTTTCTCTGCAATCTCCCAGGAATAAAGACAGTGAAGAAATGATGTTTTCATATCCATTGCCAGAGAGGTCACCTTCACTAGTAGCTGTACATTAAGAGTTACACCTTCCCCCAGGCTACTGTAAGAATATCCCAAATCCCTGGCTTCTCTCAGGACCCTTATACAAGTGGGAGGAGGTTGAATCTTAACAGGGACTTTGCAGCTGAGTCCTTAAGAATGGAAAATCTAAATAAAACTTTCAAGGATTGAGGTGACAAAACATTTTGATCAGGTCCTGTACAAGAGCTAAGAAGGTGAATGTTGCCCTCCCTTTGCCAGATCTCACAGGGAAAAGGGTTTTATAAGTTAAAATGGTTTTAGTTCTTGGCTCCTATAGCCATGTAGATAGAAGGACTCAAATGAAAGTGGAGTCAATAAAATATCAAAGAACCCCAGCCTCAGTTCTGAATCCTTCACTGAGAAGGTTTAGTAAATGGAGACAGAACAACCTGGGCACCTGTTTCCTTAAAAACACAGCCTCAAGTCAGCCTTCTATTCATTCAGATTTTCATCTACCTTGGACATCATGGGTTCTATCTGCAGACTTGAAATCTGATCCCAATCCTGCCCTGCAGATGAAAGGGATGGATATCTATTGAATACCAGCAAGGCATGGAAAGAAGGAAGAGGCTCCAAACAATGAACAGAAATTAAAAATCAATACTTATTATGCCTGTAAAGATGGAGCTCACCTTAAAGATCTTTCCTACCGGCCAGACAGACCCTAGCCTGGGTCTTTTAAATACAGTACTTTCTTCCTTCACCTCGAGCCCCACCATCACCTAGCATCCTTGGGACCATTCTAAAAGGTGACATCATGCCCATTTTTAGATCAAGAGAGATGGAAAAATCACAGAAATTTGCTTCAAATCCTACAGTTAGTAAATGCCCAAACTGGCATTCAACTCTGGATCTAGCTGGTCAGATTCCAAGTCCTGTTACCATAATGTGAGGGAGGCTTTGGGGAGGCTACGAGACCTGAGTTTCCTCTCTCGTCCTCTTCCCAATTGATCATGTGACCGTGAATGAGCTCCTTAATCTCTCTAAGCCTCAATCTTCAAATTTCAGAGGTTTATGTAGGGTAGGGAGTGGTGCTAAAAGGCGCCAATGATCTGGGCAGTGTACAGAGCATAGTGGACCCTAAAGGAGGCTTCCCTGCTGTTACTGCTGTTTTCATTTTTTTATAGGACTGTTTAAAACCTCCCTTGGACCCTGTTGCATTTTCTTTCTTTCTTTATTTGATTTTTTGAGACAGGGTCTCGCTATTTAGTTTAGGCTGGCATTGAACTCACTATGTAGCCCAGGCTGGCCTTGAATTCACACTAATACTATGACCTCCACTCAAGCGCTCAGATTACAGGTGTGCACCACTCTGCTCAGCCTTTGCTTTGATTCTATAGGCAGAGCAAGAGCAACTTCTTCCTCTCATTATATGAAGATGGCAGAGCTATTTTTTCCTGATTCATTGTGACTGTGCATGCCAGCAAGACTGGCAACCTGTTACTTATTGTGCACTGCAGCACAGCCAGCTGTCTGTGAATTCCAGGCTTCCCAGCTGGCTCAGCGCAGGCTGTAATCACAGAGGCAGGGAGTGGAGTCTCCTGGGTTTGTGCTTCTGGAAAGTCACACCCCACTCCCTACCCAGAGATGCTCCCTGGGGCTTCTTCCTAACTTCCCATTGGTTGCTGGATTAGGGGAATTTTCCACTGATTGGAAGGCTGTCTCTCATGTATTTCTCTGGGTTTTTACTTTCTACAATTATTAACACATCTTGCCTTTTGTGCCCAATTGTCCTGCTTCACTAACATCTAATACACAGAAAAGTTAATACTTTATTTCTCCTCTTAAGTGGGAACTGATAGAACCCATACTGGTTGTAATAAAAATACAACTACCCTCCAGAAAATTTGGAGGATGAGGAGGGACAGTTTTCTCATCAGATTCCTTCTCTTTGAGGCTGGTATCTTGAAACTTGCTCCAGAGTCTTTCCCCAGGCAGAAGACATTGAGTAACATGTTTCACTCAGCTGTCAACAATGTGGCTCCATACAAGTATGGAGTTAGAACAGCAGGATTCAACCCAGAGCTTAATGGTGGGTGACTTAAGCAAACTGCCCAAATCCCAGCATGTCACACTCTATATCTAGTACAGTGCCTCTATCCCAGGTCATCACTCATACAGGCATATTCACTACCTCAGTGGTAGCTGAGCTATAATTGTTATCTTAGAAAACTGTCCCATTTACCCTTCAAATTATGATAAAATATACGTACATATAATTAATCATTTTAGCTATTTTGAAATGACATTTTAAAATTCAGTGGCATTAAGTACATTCTCCCTGTTGTCACTCCATCCATCTCAAGAACTTTTTTACCTTTCAAAACTGAAACTCTGTACCCATTAAGTATTAATTTCTGTAATTCATGGTGTTTTCTATCTCTGTGAAATTTCTTCTTTTATGTTTATATTGGTGGAATTGCACATTTTTAAAATATCTGCCTTATTTTACTTAGCTTAATATCTTCAGAGTTCATTAATATTGTCAAATTTCATTTCTTTTTAAAGCTGAATAATGTTCTGTTGTGTCTTAATTTTCTCATTGCTGAGACAAAATACCCAATATCCAAAGTTAAAAGGGGAAAGGTGTACTTAGCTCACAGTTTTTAAAGGTTTTCCTCCATAATCAGCTGGCCCCAAGGCAGAATGGCACAGGGCAGAGGAGCATCACAGAGAAGAAACAGTTCAAGGTATCCACAGAGTAGCAAAAGCACTAGGGGACTTTAACAGCATCTTTCTACCCCTTTTTTCTTATTCAGACTTCTTAGGGAAGAAAGCACTTACGCCTTTAATCCTAGTGCTCTCAGGCCTAGCCCCACCGTGAATCACTCTAGATTTAGGCTCTTCAGAAAAAGCACGAGGCTTTGGAGGACATCTAAACACAAATCATAACAGTTTGTATATCCTCATTTTTGTTTACCCATCAATGGGGAGTTTGAATTGTTTCTACCTTGTGGATATTTTGACTTTTTGGCTGTGACCTTTTTGACTTTTTGTTGCTATGAACACAGATATGCAATAACCATTCACATTCCTGCTTTCAATTCTTTTGGTCATATATCCAAAGTGGAATTGCTGAATCACATAGCAACTCTATGTTTAACTTTTGAGCAGTTGCCGCACTGTTTTCCACAGTGGTTGTACCATTTCATCTTTCCACCAGCAGTAAACAAGAGTTCCAATTTCTCCACATTTTCACTGACATTTATTTTCTAATTTTTTTCTTTAATAATAGCCATCCTAATGATTGCAAAGTTGTATCTCATTGTGATTTGATTTACATTTCCCTAATGATTAGTGAGGTGGAGTATCCATTTTCTTACTACTTTTGCAGTTCTTTGGAGACATACCTTTTTAATTTGCCTCCTTCTGTTTCAAAATGAGAAAGTATACAGCCCCTAGGGAAGTCACAGATTTCTAAATATTAGTGTTTCTTTGGTCCCAGCATGGCATTGATGCATTGATTTGTTAAGAAAACTCTTAGTGAGTGTTTGCTCTGCTGCAGGCCCTGAATAGAGTGCTGGGAATGCTGAGCTGGGGGTTAGCAGAGAAAGCAGGTTGAAGGAATAAGTTCTGTGAGAAAGATTCTTGTGGTTCCCAGAAGCACACAGTTAACATGGGAATGAATGCCATGAGACTTAAATTATAATAGGATGCACACAACAAGCATCCAGGCAGCTAAGAATGGATTTGTTCAAGAAGACAAACTAAAG
>PVIC010000994.1:0-101827 GCA_004025085.1 Thryonomys swinderianus
TTTTTAAAAGACATTGCATAAAATGAAGGGTGTAGGTCAGAAATAGAAACATCAGTGCTACTTTAGGGTATGAGGGTCTACTTTCAATTGTGAGGGAGGCTTATTGTTAATTACAGAGATTTCCAAGGGCATCACACACTTCTCAGGCGGTGGCTGGCAAAAATCCTCCTTACAAATGCTTTCTAAACTGAGAATGGATTTGAAAGACCATTGTCTGCCCAGGCTCAGAAATTATTCCCTCATAAAGGACTTGTGTAAAGGTTTTCAAGATACCTTTATGTGAAAGATAAACTATATTAAGGGCCCGAGAGCTTCTGCTCACCACGTTTTTACTGAAGGTTTCCTTTCTTGATTCTTGTAAATGTCACTGCCTCCTTTGGTTAAGGATTCTGAACCCCAAAGTGGATGTTTCTCTGACACATTTCCTTTTTACTCTGGGTACCTTGGTGGGTGTTCAGTGGTCAGTGGAGTTTTCCCTGCTCATTACTGAAATGAAATAATCAGTGGCCATTTACGTTGCCTTAAAACAATCTTTCTGAAAAGAATATTTCTGAAACCCAAGCGTTTGTGTCATGGGGCTCTTGTGGAGACTATTTCCCCATTACCTCTCTAGAGTGTAATGTTTTATTTTCATGTTGGGAACAGTTTTAATAAGGGGCGATCCTTAAAAGGAAAGGAAAGAAAAAAATTATCTTTTTTGGTTACATTTTTCCCAACTAATATGGCAAACTGAACCAGTGACTTCCAGGGACTTTTATTGGATTATGTGAAAGAATAGGAAATACGAAGGAAATGTGTTATTTACCTCAGGTTACCTTACATGTATATGAAGGCAGATCCTTTGGATTAGGATATATTCATGGTAGTGTTTAAGCATTCTTTTTGTCCCCCTATTTTTTTAAGGACAAAGGCTGAATTCATGACATTGTCTTATATTTTTAGAAAAGTGGTAGTAGAGATCTTCTAGAGAAACTTATTTTCTAAATGAAGCTGAATTCTTCTCTTTTCCTTCCCACCTAACTTGATATCATTGGTCTCTATAAATAAAACAAGCCTGTAATGCCAGTTTATCATCGGCTCAGAGATCAACTCAGCCTTGACCTCAGGCCGGTAATGAACTTAGTTTCCTTTGATCCAAGAATGAAACCATAACCAAAAAGGCATTTCTTTTGAAGCTAAATAGAAAAGCCAGAGATGTGACCACCACCTAAGGACCTTTAAGCCATTTCCCTCCTGTCAGTCAGGAGTATTATAAACAGGTAGGGCAGAGGTGTTTATAAGCCTCATTGGCCGTCAGCTACCAAGGAGTCCAGCCAAAATTGGGGAAAACTCTCACTGGGCTTAGTATTCTGGCTCGATGCAGCAAGATCCAGATCTACCCACTGTGGTTTCATTTCAATAGGCTCTCTAGATTCTTAATTACAACGTGGGCTAATTATGCAGTCCGAGTTCGACAGCGCACTGGATTTGCACAGCGTGTCTCTTCCTCACTGGCATTATTGTATTGGTTTTCCCGACCCTGTCAGACTGAGATTTAAATCCTTAACCTGACATTCGTTGTGTTCCATGTATCAGCTTTTCCTGCCTTTCTGAATTACGTGCCCAATAAAGTTCTCATTTCTGTCATAGGTCAGGACTTGGTCTTTTATAAATTCTTAGGCTGGGGCCATTTAAATTCTGTTTTTGATTTTATCTTGCCTCTTCAAATTATTTGCCTTGTAAGCGCTTTAACTTTGTGGTCTTTAGCCCTCCTTTCTTAGGCTATTAATTTTTTTTTTAACCTATGTGACCACGGAAGCAAATTTATAGAAAATCTCACTGGCAATGAGATCACACCATCCTGGAGAGAGAAGAGAAATATTTAGAAAGTCTTCAAACTGGACTATTCACTGTGTGTGTGTGTGTGTGTGTGTGTGTGTGCACGCACGTGGCCCATTTCAATGTACAAGGGTGTCTTCAGCTATCAGTCACTCACTTATGTAGGATAATCACCAACCATACATTTTTTTTCTTCTTTTGAGACAGGGTCTCGCTTTGTAGTTCAGGCGGGCCCTGAGCTCACTGTGTTGCCCAGGCAAGCCTCGAACTCATCAATCCTCCTGCCTCTGCCTCCCGAGTGCTGGGATTACAGGCATGAACCACCACACCCGGCCAACCATACATTTTTACGAACTATTTTTAAAATATTTTGTTGCCATTTCCATAGGACAGTGTCTTCTTTTCCTCTAAATCCAGTTGAGAGAACAAGTAAGAGACACAGGAAAAGCACTCTATAATGATTTGTATTCTGTCTGAAGGGCTTACAGTACTTGAACAAACTAACCTATCTCATTAGACGTGCTTGGTTATTGGAGGATTTGTTAAAATGTTTTTGTGTTTGGTGTAAGCTGGAGAGGAAATTCTCAGATCTTGTTTTATTTGCCTGTGTCTCTGAGTGAGACTTTTTGGGTTTCTCTTACAAATTCCAAAAACATATTAGAGACATAATTTCTGGTCTCTCCTTAAAAGAAAGGCAACTCAAGACAATAGAAAAGAACCTGGACTGCTGATGCTGGCTCTCGAAGGGTGCAGGGCTGACAAAACATTGGACATCACTTGAGGACATTCTGGTGGGTACTGGACATTCTTAGTCAGCTCCTGCCTGCCCCAAAGTCCCCTCCCCATCTCTCCATTACACTTTCTTTGACCTTTTCCCATGAGACTATGTTTTGCCAGCTACATAAATACATGTATCCATGCAAGCCAATATGTTGATACTCCTAATTAGCCAATATGTATCCCTCCTAGATAAAATATTTGCATTTTAACAGAGTCCATTTTAATACCCCAAGCCAAAAATATGGTGCTCAAGGCCAGCATTCTGGTTGATTGTGAGAATCTCCTTTCTTTAGGCTAGGCTGAGAGCTTCCTAGCATAGGAACTAAACCAACTCCACTAAGCTAGTAACAGCATGTCTTTACAATTAAAAAATCTATTTAAATATTATGTGTATATACACACACATACACACATACATATATATTTTTTCAGGTGGGTAGCTTATTGATCCCCACAGCTACTGAATTTTTATATGCCATTTATGATCATTCCCGTGATATAGTGAAATATTCCAGGCAAATTTGATCAGTGTTTCTTAAAAAGGTCAAGTATTTCTGTATAGCATCAGTCTGGACATTCAGAGATGTTACTTGCTAGTCCAGAGGGAGTTGGACAGTGATAGGTGACTAATAGAGTCACAAAGTGGAGGGTGTGGCATGGTGACAGAGGAGTTTAAGCAAATCAGGCTCTGCATTCAATAGTTAAATGATCTGAGGTCTCTCGGAGAAATGAACGATATAATTCCGTAGGGTCACTCACTTGAACAAAGACTAAGGTGTGCATTTTCCTTTCTTGGATTTCTCTGTGGCTTCCTGGTCTTTCAGGAAGTAAGGATGGAGGGTTTTAATGATAATGGCTGGTCAGTGACAGCCTAATTCAGTCATGTCACATGCTGAACTGCTTGGTAATTTCATTGTCATACTGAAAGACAGACTGAGACATATTTCAAAAAAGTGTTTCATGGTGACCTGAAAGGTTATGTATTTGAAGACGGCCATAGGAAAGTAGACAGTGTATACAATTTTGTGTGAATTTGAAAAGTTTTTCTTTTAAATTGAAGGGAAAACAGAAAAAAAATATGACCAAATGTAGGGCTATTTTCTTTGCTAGAATAGTTGTTACTTTTTTCCCCTGGAAAAATAAATAGGTTACTATCTAGGTCTTTGTGTTTCTCTTCCTCAACTTTATTGTATGTCTTGTCAGCTTCACTCTGGCAATATTACATTTGACGAGAAAAGGACTGGATTTTGAGTTGGAAAACAAAGGGGAAGAAAAGCACATGCCCCAAATACCCCAATAATGTGGAGTGGCATCCTCATTTTTTGGGTTCCCTTATGGAAATTTATTTTGCTTCACAGTGGAAGCAGCCACTAATGATATTTGACCTCCTCTGTAAACTATAACTGGATAGCTAATTTGGGGAGTATTGCAATACTCCTTCCTCTAGAGATTTTGTAGGACAGTAAAGTTCAAAATGATTGAGTCCATCTCCCAAGATATACTTGGGATTGAGCCTTTTGGGATAGGCTACCGAGTTTTGTGCCAGTCTTCTGTGCTTAGCATCCTTAGGAGAGAGACCAGAGAATCTCCAGTCTGGAGAATGCCTTATGTATGCTGGAAGTACTGAACATCAGAGGGCCTGAATGGTTTCAGAATGTGAGAGAAATTTATAGGTAGTCACCTGGCTATATGATGGACAGGGAAATTAAGTATTTACCCTGGTGTCACAAAACGAGCAAATGACCAAACTAGAGCCCCTTCTTCTGTTGATAGTAGGGTTATATCCCTTAGGTGCAGAGTAGGGAGTATGAGACCATGTGACCAAGGAGCTAGCCAAGCATTGAATCTCAGAGGAACTCGACTTGAAGCCTGTGGGTTTTCAATTCTCTCCCGGAAGCACTATGGAGAGCTTTTCCCATCTCATGCTCTGGATCATTCTGTTTTCCTTCTGTTCCTCTTCTATACCTGATGAGAAATTTCAGTTTGAGAAGTTGCATTGACATCATTTTTTGTCAAACAATGAAATTTACTTTGTAAAAATCAAACGCTATGATCTGTCTGATTTCTTGCCCCTCTTAACAACTCCTCCATCTTACCATGCTTTGAAATAAGAGCAGAGCCAACTTACCTGGCAGCATGCAGTAGGTAGTTATCTCTGTCTGACCTAACCAGGTTTGTTTTAGGAAAATAAGATGCAAGTTGCCTGGTTGTCATCCTTTCAGCTTTAGGTCCTTGATAACTTCTACCTTGAGTCCCTGTCTCTTCCTGCACTGCTCAATAGCCTTCCATTCCACAGCCCAACCTACTATGCCCCGGCTCCCTTCCTTCCTCTGTTGTACTGCTAGTTTAAGAGACTGACTCTTGGCCCACAGGCAGGTGCTGTAGAAAGTGGTCCCAAGGGTCCTGCATAAGAAGAAGGAGGAGGAAGCTCAGACACTAGCCTTAGGTTTCGGGCACATTTCCTGTCCCTAGTCCTCCTTTTTTCTTTTTCCCCTACTCCACTTATCTTTAAAATAGAGCAGTTACTTTTCTTCAACTTGGTCTCAGATCCTTGTCCTACCCATGGTTCCTTCAGAAAGAAAATCTAGGGGTTCAAGAGAAGAATTTCTGAAGTTAAGGGGCTTTTTCTGTTTTGGATTTAATTCACAGTCAAGTTAAGGATTTAAACATGATCCTTCTCACCCCAAAACATATGTTATTCTAAACACCAGGGCTTGTTTATATACATGTAGTCATTGCAAGAATGACTAAGGATGATAAAACTGGAATATGTTGCTAAGAGCAGCCACTGCAACCAATAGGATTGCAATGGTAATAACACCAATGTGTGCTGTTAAAGAGATACAAATTGCTCTTCATTTTGAAAGTGGGTTAGAATTACAATGAAGCAAGGTAGGATGAGGCTCAGGCCACTGTAGAGTGGTAATGAGTTTTGATGATGGCCCTGGGTCTTTGGAATTCTGGTCTGCATTTCCAAAAATGCCTTAGGCTGCTGTGTTGTGCCTTACTGAGGAATAAGAACTTGAGAGACCAGTAGCTCCCAATGAGTAGAAGGCTTTCCTTGCCACCATCAATGGCTCTTTAAAGAAAGGTGCAAGAAGATGTACCAGTGGCTATCACTTACACAGAACATTAAAGTCACCTGGAGAATAAAGGGGTCTAGAAAGGGGGTGAAGATTTCACCCCTACTCAATTAAGTGTGAATTTCTGGGAGTAGGGCCAGCCCTCAACCAGTCCTCTCAAGTTACTCCAATGTGCAACCACTAGTTGTAAGACTGCCCTCTGAAGTGTGAGAATCGGTTGTGGTGCTTGTAAAAGACAGCTAGTTATTGACGCAGATTCCTGTTACCTGGGAATCTGCACTTTATACAAATGTTCCGGATGACCTTGACAACAACCGGAAGACAAAGATAAAACCATCAGCAAAGAGGCAGATGAAATTTAACTGATAAAAATCAACTTTTGATAGCAGAAATGATTCACAGCCTTAATTGATTTGTGATATTTCTTATTAATTGTAATGAGTTCAGTAAAGCAGTGTTAAACCAGGACTATTGATGCTAATCCTCATTGGTGGGGACTTATGAGGAGTTCTACTCTTTCCCTACTGGAGCTTTGAACACATTGACCGATAAGAAAATTAGGATAGAGACCCGATATCATCTGGTTATCCATTGGAACACATCCTAGGTTGGCCATGAGAAGCAAACAGCCCATCAAGATAATTCAAGATGGGCCAGACTTAGCTATCTGATCAATGTAGGGAGCTCTCTTCCCACTGGGGCTGGGTGGAAAAACCAGGAATGCTGCTTTCTAAGTGTGGCTCTTGACCAAGATGAGTGAAATGAGCTAAACAAGGGTCAACTGTTTTCTCAAATGAAGGCCAAACATTCACTTCAGTTCCCATTACACAGGGACAGAGAAAGGCAACAGTTTTCCAGGGAAATCATTTCCTCACAGAAAGCAGTAGCAAGAAAAAGATGCTCGTCTGTTTTCTGTTGCGCTAAGTGAGTACCACAGACTCAGTAACTTGTAAGGAGTAGAAGTTTATTTGCCTCATGATTGTAGAGGCCATGGATTCCAAATGTGTGGTTCTCATGTCTTCTGGGCCCCTGGTGAGGGCCTTCTTACTGCCGTACCATGAGGATGGCTTCCTCTGGTAAGACAGAGCAAATGTCCCAGTTCAGGTCTCTCTTCTTTTTCTTAGAAAACCACTAATGTCACTGTGGAGACCCCACTGTCATGACCTCACATAACACTAATTACTTCTGAAAGGCCTCATCTCCAGTATCTGATGATAGGGCCTTTGGAAAATGTACAGCTTTGGTGATTAATATCTAGCTTTGCTGGTTAAGTTTCTAATCCAGTAACGTTTTGCAACCAGAGCACCAGGCAACCCCATCTCCATTTGAACTCACAACTCATGTTTCTGATCTGGAATCTGCCCTGAGACTGTTCATTAGTGTCCATTTTGCTCAACTAGGTGTGGAGGATACTGGAGTCCTTGGTGCATACTGAGGTTGGGGATGTGGAAGAGAAGATCTGAGCTGAGGTTGGGGGTGAGGTGCGGCTTGAGGCTCTTCCTTCACCTCAGCAAACTAATCTCAATGTTAAATTCTCCCTGTTTTTGTAACAGCAGTATGATGATGGAGTTGCATTTTGTATTATCATCTTATTCGATGTTCCCAGTGACTGGAGTTTCATGTTACTCTGTATTCACTTTGCAGATGTGTCCAGTGAGATGCAGAAAGGTTAAGTCATCTGCTCAATGTTTTATTTTGAGAAGTGTTGAACTAAGAATTCAAAGCCATCATTGCTGAATGCAAAGTATGTGATTTTCCTCAATATTTCATGTACTGGCACTCTGCAGAATAATGACAAAGATAGGGGTTTTCTCTCTTTTGCTAAAGATCTCGAAAGACATTCCAGTTGGAAAGAAAGGGAAATGTCCAAGCTCATCTATTCCCCACATACTTCCCACTCCTAGATTGTATTTCATTTCCCACAAACATGACAGTGTTATAGTCCTGAAGCTGGAAGGGTCTGAACCAGACCCTGGGGGAAGACCCTGCCTTGCAGAGGGTGGCCACTCATGACCTTAGTGTTTCTGAGAGGATGACATGGCTGAGCCTGTGAGGCTGTGTGACAGGCCCAAGATGGCATAGGGATGAAGTCATGGTGCAGCCTCCAGGACCTCTGGGTGACTTCAGCTTCTCCACCTGTGGTGTGGAAACCTAGAGCAAAGAAACACATCCAAGCTTTGAGAAAACTTTCCTGTGATTCTTCCGGGGGAGCAAATTTGGTGCTTTCCATCAGCCTTTCCACATGGCTCAGGAGACAGGAGCAGGCCGAGCTGCTGACTGGGGACCCTGCCATGTCTTCCTGTCTCTGCTCAAGTCTCCCTAATCCTCCTTTTTAATGGTGAACAGCTGTCCCCAACCTGCCTGCATCAGGAGTGCAGAGGAAGGGACTCAATTTCTGCTGCACAACAAGCTGTTATTCGTGATGCAGGCTGGGTCGGCACATGTGCTGTGGAATTCTGGGTGCCTCCATCCTGCTCCCAAATTCTGAATTCTCTCTGATCCTTCGGCCTGGTTGGAAGGAACTCACTGAAGACAAATGGATGACAATTCATTATGTCACTGGTATTTACAGTGTCAGAAGGAGGCAGAGCCAGCCATGCTGCTAGTTTCCTGAGCAGGGGACAAGAGACTCTGAGGAGGTCAGCGCTTGGATCCAGTCCCTTCTCACGTCCATTGGTTTTTATCTCATTTTAATGTCATTTTTCTCCTCTTTTTTTGGTCCCATTCTCAATTTCAATTTCTCATCTTTCTGTTTGGTCTTCTGTTCAGATCAAGCTCTGGCCTGGTGGACAGCTCTGTTTGAATATCTGACAGTGTCACCAACTTGAGACGTCCCCAGAGGAGACTCTTGTTCGTCTTCATCCAAGCTGTGGTCCCATGGCCTTTGCTGTCTCGGCATGCAGAAGGCCCATTTTCCATTTGTTCAGAGCAAAACCCTGGGGCTCACCCTTGACCTCTCTATCACACCTCATGTCCAACCCATTTGTAAATCTAGTGGGATCCAGCTTCAAAACATCCCCAGAATCTGATCACTTTCAGTACATTCCTATTAGCACCCTGGTCTGTGTCTCTCACTGGGTTAGAATAGGCTTCTCGGATGCTTCTCTTCATGGACTTTTCTCAGCCCAGCTATAGATTCCTTAAAATCTCTCAGGGTGTGTCATGCTTCAGGCCCTTCCATGGGTCCCGGTGACATCAGGGTAAAAACTTTGGACTTAAAATGATCTCTGAGGCTCTAAACTCTCCACTTCCTCTCCAAGATCATCACTCTGTTGCATCCATATCTTGCTCATCTTTGAATATTCACAACATGCTCCTATCTCCGGGCCTTTGCACTTGCTGCTTCTGTTCCCATCCTCAAATAGTCACATGACTTCCTCTTCTCATTCTTTCGAGTCTTTGCTGAAATGACGTCTTTCAGAGAGGTCTTCCTGAGCAGCCGATCTAAAGTTGCAGGCTGCTGGCCTGCCCTGAAGACTCCAATCTGTCTGCACCCCTGCGCTTCCTCTGCAGCACGTATCACGACCTGGTGTTCGGTTGCTTCATTTGTTTGCTTGTTAATGTCAAGCTTCCCACCTTGCTGCTGTCCTCTTGAGAGTTTAAGTGCCCTGAAGGTGTGTTGGTCTTCTTGGCTGTTTAGCTGGGAGCCTTATCCCCTTTGTCTAGATAATTGCATACCATTTAATAAATGCCCAGCAAATAGTTATTGAATAAATGAATGAAAAAGTAGTGAGTGAAGTAATTATTAAGCTATGTCTAAGTCCTTCCTTTATTATTTAAATTTCTTTAACAAATACTCTTTTGGGAATCTACATGATGTGCCTTTGTAATGTTCTAGCACATCTTTTCCTTTTTTCTCATGAACTTATTTTTCCGTCCAGGGCTATTTTCCCACCTCCCCATCAGCTCACACCCCTCTCTCACTTTCAGGTGTCTTGCTTGTCTCTCCCATCATACCTTCCCTTCCTGCTGTTTCTCTGGGCCTCCATTGTCTGGCCCTCTGTGTTGTGGGTGCGTCGTCTGAGCAGGTCCTGGAACTCACTGGTAGGGATTTGGCTTGGTTTCAGGCTCTCTCTGAAAGTGCTGCAGTCCTTCGTGTGTGAGGACAGGGCTGAATGTCCGTACGCGGCCCACTGCCCCTCTTCCTCTCATCAAGGCCCACTCAGCCCTTCCTGGAATGTAAGAAGGTGATAAGGATTCCTTCGGCTTCTGGCTGTACAGTGAGGAGAGGTATTCAGCTGGCATTTTATTCTGATCCTATTTATGACCTTTTCTGCCCAGGGTCCCATGGAAATTGAATCCCAGAGAAGGCAGGCTGCCCTCTTAAAAGAAGAATAAAGGAATGTTAGCACAAGTGTACCACCATAGCAACCTTAATGCAACTCTTAAACAAAAAGAAGCAAAGTATTACTTGTAAAAAAACTGCCTCTGTGTGTATTTCCTTTTTATTCTAGTCTCTGGTCATACAAAATTTGATGCTGTTGGGATCGAAATGTCCAGGTCCCTAACTAACCTCCATAGGGATTATTTTTTTAGGGCTGGCATTCTACTACCTTCTTGATCATGAGGTGTCACTAATTTTTAATATGCATCACTGGTTTTATAACTAAGCTTTTCAAAAAAAAAAGAAATATCACCATTTTTTATGTATGTGTGGAAAATAAGACATAGTCTAATTTGAGAAATGTTGAAAATTTACCCCCAAAACAGAATCTTAAAATAAATAAAGTATTCATAGTATGAATAGTCCATAATTTATTTTTAGTACAAAAAAACCCTGTTGTAAAGTCTTTGTGCCGTAGTTTTCATCTTTTGAATGGTTTTCTTGATATAAATTCATAGGGGTACAAACAATTTTGGTTTTTTTTTTAACCTCTATAGTGGTTTTCAGAAGAATTACAGCATTTTACACTGTTTGCAAAAATACATGCTTGAGTCTTTATGCTTAATTCCAACTCTGACAGTATAGGTATTATAATTTTTTGTTTAGTTTCATTTTTTGCTAAATTTTATTTATATATGTGTGGCTTATATGTGGATTGTTTTGGTTGCTTGGGAGGTGGGATAAGTTATGTTACTAGGAAATTTAGTGATGTGTCTAAGCTGTTGGTATTGTTACTGTTCTGAGATGCTATAAGATGATCTCATGTAGGTGACAAAGATGGGAATTTCAAAGTTCTGGCCTTTGGCTGAGGTGAGGGAAGAGAGTCAATTAATAGAATTATTGAAAAAGAAAATCAGTTTTTGTTTCTGAGAACAAATTAATTAGACTTTTACTATTTCCCAAGGACCTTTAAAAGAAGTCACTACATCTAACCTTGAAATTTTGAAGAAATTCTATTAGGAATTTGATGCAGCTTATTTCTGTCAGAGTATGCAAGGGGAATTCAGCATGATCCCTGTGCACACAGAGCAGTGATAGTAATAAACATTGACACATTGTATTCACCTTTTTTTGAGCAAAATTAGAGTCACTTTGTACACCTAGGATCATTGATAGAACTCCATAGATATTACTCTTTTCATCGCCATTGGTGGGTAAGGAAAGTGAGTTGATGTATCTGGTAAGTTAAAACACTGTGATACCAAAAGGCGCAGTCTGGCTTTAAGCCCATGTTCTTCCTCCCCTCTGGGTCCTGCCATCTCCTAGAACAACACACTGCAGTGAGGACAGCAGCCTGATGGAGCATCCTAGAGGACTTTGGATGCTATGCTAATGAGCTTCCCTTTCCACCTCTGGGATGGGAGAAAAGATTTATTCTCTTGACAGCAGTGAGCACATTTTCCAGCCTCCTCTGCCTTTTGACTCAAGTCCAGAGCCAAACACCCTGATGCTATCTTTTGCCCTTGGAGATGGCCCTGACTCAGGGTTCTCCTGCACCCTGTATTTCTCCCCTCCACCCCCCCCCCCCGGGTTACCAATGGGTATCTTTCAGAGAAGCAGATGTTTGGAAAACAGGACTTGCTAAAATTAACACAAACACTAAATGCTGCAGTATCCGAGATGTTTCGAGAACATTTTTATTTCCCTACAGAAAAGAACAGTGAACTTTGAGTGAAGAAAGCTCTTTTTTGTTATTGGAACAAACCAATCCATTTCAACTGGCTAATTTAATTACAATTACTGCTCCTCAGAAACATCAGTTATATGATATGCAGATGAATCTTTTGATTTGATTGTGAAGAATTAGTGATATGTTTATTGATGACATTTTAGTTTTGTTTGGAAGTTTACTTAGTCTGATGACTAAGGGCTCAGGTTTTAGTTTCAGAAAGTCCTGAAAAAAAGCCAAATTTCACTTCTTTCATTCTGTGACCTTGGATAATGTGTTTGATTTCCTCAAGTATAAAATGAAGATAATACCATCATATCTCATAGGTTTGCCATAAAGAGTAAATAAAAATTAATGAGCTAATGCTTATAAAATGCATAGCCAATATATGGCATATAGTAAGTGTTCAATAAATCAGGTAATAATAATACATATGTAATAAAATGTAATAAAGGTTTAGAGATGTTCTAAACTCAGAACTATTTTGGGGGTGCAGTTCATCTTTTCCTTATACTTTTTTCTCTAAATCAATGACTTCTGGCTTCGTCCAACATTTAATTTTGTGATTTTCTCTCCTCTAGAATTTTTCTCTTAAAATAAAAAGTAGAATAAATTAAAATTTATTTCGTCTATGGAAATTTAAAGAAAGTCATGTTGCTTTTCCTTTACTAAACTTTGAGATGTCTTCATTTCTTTCCACCATCTTTTGGGATATATGTAAGCTGTACTTTTTAGAATTAGAAAAAGAAATTATACAACAAATGGAAATATTGCCAAGAAGAGAAATCTCAAACTTCATGTCTACAGTGGCCCAAAGAGAAAGAAATTAGGTAGCTACTGAATGTTATCAGTGGGCCCCCAATGGACCTCTCAGCTGGGAGGATGGTAGAAGCGTTAGGTACAGAGTGCCAGTGACTTGACCATGGGCTCACCTCTGAAGGGCCTCCAGTACCAGGTTTTGTGCCTGGCACACAGCATTAACTGTCCCATCACCAGGCCCACCTTGTGATTTGTCACCAGTCTCAGGAGCTTCCCTTCTTGGAGGAGGGCCGGATGAGCCTTTGGAGTCCAGCCATTGACTGCAGGTGTTTAATTGTGATAACTCATTGATACATTGATTATTAGTGAAGCAGGATGTGCTCTGGGACTCTATCTTGATGGCAGCTTTCCTGGGGTAGAGGCAATGATGTAGGTAGTGATAAAACTGACCAAAGAATTCGAGTAGAGCAAGAATTCCATGTGATAAGAAAGATGACTCAGTCGGTTTTGTCTGTGCAGTTCTGCCTGCGGCTGTGGTAACCCAGCTGCGGTGTGAATTGACAGCTGCTCTCAGCCCTGGAGGGAGACACAGGGTCACTGGCGGCTAGATGACAAGAGTTCGGGGCACACTGCTGGCCCAGGTGTGAGTACCCCTGGTGATGTGCTGGCACTTGCAGAAAGGCATATCTGTCTCCTTGGCTCCTTTCTCAAGGGTCTCAGGGCCATGAAACCGCTCCAAAACTTTTGGCTTGGTACCAATTACCTTGTGTGCTCACCTTTCCACTGTCACTACTTCCGAATCAGGTAGTTTGAATTCTAAGGGTAAATGAATACTTCCTCCTCATCCAAATCCCTGACAGGGACTTTAAGAGGGCTGTGGTCCCCATTTCGGTCTTGGTGACTGTACTGGAAGATGATCAAGCTGACACGTCGGGGTGTCCAGCAAAGCAGAATCAAAGCCATTCATGCCTACATTTCAAAGGGGACTCTGAAATGACACTAGGGAGGTGTGGGGCAGCAATGGTAAGTTTCTTCATGCAGGGAGAAGACTACAATGCTGTGACTGGAGGGAAGGCTGGGACTGTGGTGTTTGGGGCCAGGGAGGGTCCTGAATACATACATAACAGTGTAATAATTGAATAACAGTGAATTCTCTGTTGAGTAACAGTGAATTCTCTAACGCCAGCTCCTGAGGAGACAGGAGCTGGTTCACTGAGTAGGATGTGGAAGTCTGGGGCCTTACTGAGGTACTGGGGACATGATGGAAAAGACTGAACGATGGCTCCCTCTGCCCCTTCCTGTCTGAAGCCCTCAAGGCCTTTCTTCAAGTAAACGTTCACCTAGAAAATGAACACCTCGTGGAGGGGTCACACACTGGGAGTAGCCATGTGACTTGGTTCAGCCCCGCATCCTTGCGAACTTCAGCTGGGAGGAGCCACCTGCTTTTCTCTTTGCTGGTTAGTTTTAAATTCACGTCAAATATTCAAGCAAAGAAGAGCCTGGGACCCTGAAGTTTTGTTTGCTTTCACATGCAAACTCTGTGATGCGCCATCTCATAAGTCAAAATGCAAAATGGATGGGCCAGTGCTGGGAGGTTGTTCCTTACAGTGGGGACATCTAGTCGGACTGGGTGAGTAACACCTTCCCCAGAGACGCCCAGAAAAAATACCTGCCTCAGAGTTTCCATATAGGTTTGAGCCGGAGAAGGAAAGAAATGTGAAGTTGTGCTGTGCACAACTAGCACACCTCCTAGCACACCCATGACTTTCACTTATCCCACTTTTCCAAGTCTGCAGTAGGCGGCAATGATGGTCACAGGTTTGCCTAAGGGAGCACATTTCACAGACATGGATGAATAGCACAGAAAATACGGTGAGTGTTGAATTTTGAAAAAATTGGTCACAGTAGAAGACACATGGCCATTAAGACCTTCAAAATACTCCTCTTCATTTCAAACACACTGATCCTATTGTTCTTGCCGCTTCAGAGGCAATTCTGGAAATCCTCTTTCACAAGAGTTCTTTTGAGGTGTGGTTAAAAAAAAAAACTGACTGTTGCTGCCTGAGTGCCATCCAGCGGGCAGGTAGGTGTGTACAAACATTACGATATCTTCTCATCTGTCTCATTCACTACATCTAGCCCCATGCAACTTCTGGGTTCTCCTCCAATTCAAAATGCCCATGAAGGGTACATGTTTTGAATTGATTATGAACATTGAGCTAGCCAAGAAAATGCAACTAAAGACACATGTTTAAACTTCAATAGTCACTGTAGTGTTTTGATCATACCTCATAAATCTGTCAACAGACAATCTGTTTAGTGCAGTAAATGCTCAATAAATGGTGTTTTGGCATTCATTCAATGTGGATACTCCCCACTATGACTTTCTTGGCCCTTCCCTCTGGATCTACGGGAAAGAGGGGAATCATGGATTCTACATTATGCTATTTCATTTGCCAGCTCCATGCTGGCAAACCTAAGTTGGCTTAAGAATTTATTTATCTTCTATTTCCCTTTCATCATAAATATAGCATTATTTTTAAGTTGTACGCAAACTCTTTAGAAGTAGCAAAACCCTATAGGTATGAGAATGAGCCACAGGTTATTGGCAAAGGAGTACCTGATTCCAGAGGCCTTTTGTTTTTGTTGCTCTTTCTCTCATTAGGGATCTTAATAAATTTCTAATAAGTCTTTGAATGAGGCCAACAAGCCATCAGTGCTATTGGTGATATTCAGTCGGGTCTTCCCGATTCCACATGGGCCTGGCCCTGCGTCTGGGGTCAGGGTGCACAGTCCCATTCTCTTGGTGTGCGGCTGTCTGGCTATGTGCACTGCAGACTGAGGAGATGTTGGGAAAATCACAGAGGGACCATTTGTTTACAGGCCAGGCTTATCCCGGAGACACTGGAGCCCAGATGAGAGCCAGGCTGGGAAGTATGGGAGGACAGTAAGGCTGGTGCTTCCTTGGATTCACATTTGATGCTGGGGAGGGCAGATGGGATGTGTTAGTGGTGATGGGATTTGTTTTTTCTGCTGTAGCTTGCATTGAAGTTGCAGCCTTAAGGACCTATGATTTAGAGGAGCTGTGTTGGTTACAAAGAACAAGAGGCAGCATGCACACATGCTTGGTTGTCTAAATCCCGAATGTTCTGCCTCTCCAGTGTCTTCTGACCCTTACATAGTTTACCTTGTTCTCTTTATGGTTTGGGGCATGGCTTTGCTGTTCTGCTTTTCAGATCTTCATTTACTTCTAGGTGAGCTTGGTTGTGGTGGGAGAACTAAGGATCTGTGTTCTAGTATTGCACTGTTTCTCCTTAACACACTTACTTTATGCCCCTTGGCTGCAGACATGGCCCCTGCAGTGTGGCCATCCTCACGCCCACAGACCTTGCGGTGTATGTGGCAGGTGACTGAAGTGAGCGACACCCTCTGGTCAACATAACAGCTGCGGTGCATTCTGGGAGTTTCTCTCTCCCATTGTCAGTGGGCTTGCATCTGACCTCTTTTCTCTCTCGTGGCAATATTCCCTATCTCCTCCACTTTTACATACTCCTATTCCCCAAATCTTCCCAAGGCCTTTCTAGAAAACTCTCTCCTGTAATTCTTCTGCTCAATTTTTTTTTTTTTTTGAGACAGGGTCTCGCTTTGTAGTTCAGGCTGGCTCTGAGCTCACTATGTAGTCCAGGCAAGCCTCGAACTCAGCAATCCTCCTGCCTCTGCCTCCCGAGTGCTGGGATTACAGGCGTGAGCCACCACGCCCGGCACTGTGGTATGTGGTATTGATTGCTGGTGGGCGTGAGTCTCTATGCCCAGCATTGTATGTGGATACCGGGGATCGAACTCAGGACCTTGTGCTTGTGAGGCAGGCACTGGAACCACTGAGTTAACCCTCCGGCCCTTCTGCTCAATTTTTGTACCCAGGTCCTAATTTTCAAGGTATGTGCAAAACCCCTTCACCCACTCTGGCTTTCCCAAATCCTTAGGAAAAAAACCCACAAAATAATGCTGTTGTTTCCGGGGAAGCATGTCATTTGTTTTACCGGTCTGTAGTTGATTAATTTGCAAATGATATTCCCAATAAAGTGCTTAGAAGTAGATAATTACAACTATATTAACAGTTCCCGGCGAAGCAGATGGTATTCTGAGGAGCCGCCATGTAGCATTAGTGCTGACGCGCCACTGTAATGTACCATCTACCCCAGAAAACCACAGACAAGAGGCGCAAATCCTGCTGATCCTCCAGATTGGGAGGAAATTGTGCTTTTGCCTCACATTCCGTTCTTATAGGAATTTTTATGTGTGTTTTCTCCACTGCTATGGTGTTCAGTGAACTGGTGCGTTTTATGTTGAGTACCGTAACTCTCCAACTCTAATTCTGAATTAGCCCCATATTACGCCTGCATGAAGCAAGTTTTTAAACTGTGCATCAGTGTTCCACCTACCATGCCAGATATTTTTAAGCATAGATTATCTCTGTACAAACATATAATTTCAATTTTCTAAATTACCTGAGCCAACACGCCACGTTAGATAATCAATTAAGAGCTTTCTGAAGGCAAAGCAATCTCTTCTGCTTTCTCTCTCTGTATGTCACAACACAAGTGGACACACATACACACCGACACTCACACATGTGTGCCATCCATGAGTGTGTACACACCTCCTGCTGTCTAGGGAGCTTCCCTGTTTTATTGATTTGTTTGGTGAGAAGTGATTGTTTTATAGCTTTTGGCTCTCCGGAGGAGAGCACATGTCACAGCATTTGTACCTGTACATTTGTACAGCAGGAGCTCCCCTATAGGCTGGCGTGGCATAAGTGTGAGTGTGAAACAGATGTGGCATGGGTGCAGAATGAAAACACTTATCTGTGTCTGGCTAGCTGGCTCAGGCTGAGGAGCAGAGCATGTGGGTCACCAAGAACAGGCTGGAAGTTAGAAAGGAAGTTTCCTCGGCGACCACCGCTCATTTTCTTCTCTAGGACAGCATGATAGGAGGCCAGTAAGGGCAGCCTTGTCTTGTTAGGCTCTTACTTTGGCTACTGTAACCCCCGAGTCACTGCTGGCCTGAGAAGGAAATACACAAACTATTGCAGTAGACCTGAAAATGACCCTCTGAATCGCCCCAGTCTATAATCTTTTCTGCTAAGAGTCTAGAAAGGATGGTGGTCATTGTTTTCTCAGCTTTCCTTGACTACAAAAGGGTGAGAGACTATGCACAGGCTGCAGAATGCTTTGTGCTTATTTAAAGCTGTCTCAGAGCATATGGTTGTCGGCTTCTCTAGAACCAGGCCTTGTGGTATTTGCTGGGGGCTTGCACATCAGGGAGATTCCTTTGATATGAAAACCAGCTCTAGGATTCCCAAGAATTTGCCCAATTATCATAATAAGCCCTTCTACTGTTGTTAATATACATTAGATACTTTTAGTTTTAGCTGCTATTTTTTTTAACTTTTTTAAAAATTAGTTTTAGAGAAAGGGTCCCTCTTTGTAGTTCAAGCTGGCCCTGAACTCACTATGTGGCTCATGCTGATCTTGAACTTGCAACAGTCCTGCTGCTTCTGCCTCCCAAGAGAGCTGGGATTGCAGGCATGTACCACCACGCCCGACTAGTAGCTGCTATTTTTTGAGAGTATTTCAGGCATCAGGTATTATGAGATGTATATAGGATACATCCCCCCTTTAACTCTCACAGTATTCTCTGAAATAGATAATATCTGCATTTGGTAAGTGAAAACATAGAGACTCCAAGAGATTAAGTAACTTGTCTGATATCACATAGCTAATAAATGTCAAAGTTGAGATTAAAAACTTAATCTGCCTTTCACCAAAGCCTAGATTCTTACTTGGGACATTATTGGATATTCGACTATATTATGAAGTTAATTCAATGAACATTTGATTTTAGCACCTGAAATGCTTTGATAGGACTCGGCAGGTAGACTTACATAGGAAGAGTTCAAGGCTCCAGGACAGAGAGCACAGGAAGTGCTGACGGTCAGAGTTCACCAAGCGAAGGCCTAAGTCCTGCACGAGTTTAGGGAATAGCCTGAGGGCCCAGGAGTGAGCCCACCTGGTCTGAGGTAAGGTTTAGGAAGGGCTTAGATAGAGGCTGTGTCCGAGAAAGGTGAGCCAGTGGCCAGGTGATCCTGTGAGGAAGGCTGTGGGACCTTCCCGAAGAGGCACGGTGAGACACTAGCCGGCTCAGTGATGAGACAGGAGGGGACAGGGCCTCAGACGTCCAGTAGCCCTGGGCGTCAACAATTCACATCCTTCTTAGGAGTCTGCGGCTGCGCATCCGTCACTGTTGTAAGCTTCTGCCCGCTGCTGCCTAGGACAAAACACATGCAGGGGACAAGCGGGGTTATTGGCGTCGGTGAGAATGAGGGTGCATCTCAGACCTCCTTCCGAGCCCCGGTAGCTCTTTCCTGCTGTACTCAAGAAAGCAACTTTCAACGTTCTCCCTATTTGCCTCACTTCGGTAAGAACTGGTTTCCCTATCGGAGTCTCTGGTGACATTGTGAGGAGAAGACCTGACTTCAGGCCCGAATCTGTAACTCATAAAATTGTGCTTTGGACACACAGTTGATGTTCCCGAGTTTCAGGTTTCTCACCGTTCAGAACTGCTTTATCCTCTAGTCATAAATTCAAGTGCTGAGGGCCCAGGGATTTAGCTTAGTGGTTTCGGGGTCTGCCTCGAAAGCCCAAGGTCCGGAGTTCAATCCCCGGTACCACACATCACAATGCCCGGGTGGTGGCTCACGCCTGTCATCTTAGCACTGGGGTGGCAGATGCGGGAGGACCGTTGCAAGTTCGAGGCTTGCCTGGGCTACGCAGTGAGCTCAGGGCCAGCCGGAATCACAAAGCAAGACCTTGTGTCAAAAACAAAACAAAGACAAACAGAAGTGCTAAACACTGGGCACCAGCTACAGCCCACGCGCTTGCTGGGGAGGCACCGGGGCACCTGCCTCTGCTCTTGGGCGGAACAGCATCTGGAGCTGGGACAAGCAGGTAAATAAGTAACCGCAGTTCACACGATCAAGGGGATAACATTCATTAGGGCTTTAGGAAATCTGAAGTGCTCTCCAGTGGCGAGCTATTACTGTTATTAAGTCTATTAGGCAGAGTGAGGGGAGCTAGTCGGAAAATGCCAGACACCTAGGCTGGGGGCGGAGCTGGCGCAACCCCAGCCTCCCACTGGGCGAGGTTCCAGGAGAGCGGGCCTTCCGAGAGGCGCCCCAGCTCTGCGCGCTTTTGACCTTTCTGAAGAGTGCTTGTCTGAGCACACTTCATTTTCAAAAGTTTAAAAATACGCACTTGGAATTGTAGATGATCAAGCACGGATCCCAGGCCCCCGGCGGTGGAGGCTGCGCGGCGCGGGGACTGAGCAAAGGCCGGCGAGCCCCGCGTGTGACGTCAGGTCAGCTGGCCCGGGAGGCGCAGGGCATCCGGGAGGCACAGGGCGTCTGGGCGTCCGCGAGCGCAGCGTGCGGCGCAGCGCGTTTCCGCAGCCCGTGCAGCAATTCCTCTAGGAAAACAAGCCATACACCGTGCGGATTGACTGGATGGACCACTGCTGAAACTCCTGATCTTGCAATATGTTAAGCGCTTTCTTAGCCGAGGAGGTAAAATAGCGTAAGCAGAAAATAAAAAAAAAAACCACATGTGTTTACTGGGATCAGACCCTTTCCTTTTTTGAATATTCACCTTTGAATTTCCACATTGGACAAAGGAATAACTATCAGGAACAGCTTGATAAATGATTGAATTATTGCCATTTGAGAGCCTAACTTTGTATTTATAAACCTTTGTGGTTTTGGTGACATTTTAATAATATTAGGGTTCTAATGTAATCCTTCCTGTCAGTGTTACAAAGTAATTGAGGTATTCAAAATTAGATCATAGATCATGACGCTTTTCACAGAAGTCTTGACTTGGCCCTGAAATCTAGCACAAAGGGTAGGAAGGAGAGAAGAAAGAGGGAAAAGAAATGATTCCTGAACAATTACTATGTGCTCAGTATTTAACAGGTGACTGAATTTAAGTGTTACACAGCTAATGAGGATGTCTTCTTATTCCCATTTTACAGATGGTTAAAGTCATGGTTAGAGTTGGAGATTTGAACCCAGATTTCCTTGATCCTAAATCTGTAGAGAGAATTCAGTTCTGGCATAAAACTAACTCAATGATCATGGCTTTTAGCACCTTGAACATCTTTATAGAGCTGTGTAGGTATAGAAGGTGCATTGTAAAGAGTGCACCTCCTTCGTTGTCTGTGGTTCATGTTCATGTTCAGGGTCAAGGGAGTCGAGCCTAGGACAGACAGAGAACACATGAGGGTTGGAGTTCAGCTGAGATAGGTCTTGACAGTGCAGGGATTTGGACAGGATCATTTAGGCTGTGGGGAAGCCAAGAGTGTTCAAGATGCGAGTTGCATGTTAGATGAGAATTTAGGAAGGGACTAGACAAGGACGCTTTTCTTCTAGTCTGATGGTTTCCAACATTCTCTGATTCTGTGCTCTTCTCTCTAACTTCTCTGAGTCCTGCTAAGTGCATATTTATTTATGTGTACATGTACAGTACCATGGAAGTACCAAGGTAGTATTATCTTATGAGCACTATAAAATATATGCAGAAAATAAACACATGAAGGTACATAATTAGAATGTAAGACACCATGTTTTTCTCAGTACCCCATGTTGAAGATGGAAACCTAGACCATGCTCCCTTCTCAGCAGTTTGAGGCCATAGCATTCACGCCACTGGCAGCATAGACACATGTTAGTGTGGGGTTTCTCAGCAGTGGCACTCTTCTCACTATGAAGAGATCATCCATTGCTGTCAGGTGCTGTGGCATGCATTGTGGGATATTTAGTGGCATCGTCGCTCCCCACCTACTGGGTGTTAGTAGCTCCCTATGTACACTTGTGACACCTAAAATTATTTGAAACTGTCTTCAGATCTTGCCAAGTGTCCTCTGTAGAGGGACGGAGAGCAAAACTGGCCCGGGTGGAAAACACTGCTTTAGGGTCATCAACAACAACCCTGTCCTACTGTCATGCCTTAAGAAGAGATATTGAGCAGCACATATTTTGAAGACATTTTGTGAATATGTAGTTCAGTTTAGAGTTGTTCTGATGACCCAGGGACTTGTTGCAGCCTGGACCTGCCAGCTCCTGCATTTGACCAGCCAAAATAGAGATTCAGCTGTTGAGGGGTGACATCACTCTTTGGACTGCTCCTGTCCCTCTCCCCTACATATTGCATCTTAGTGTCTTGTGCTTCTCTATCAATGGCTTTGACAAAGCCCATTGTGAAGACCCAGTGTGGAGTATCCTAGGGGTGTTGGAGATCACTGGATCTCTCACCCTCTGCAGAAAGTGAGAGGAGGCAGCTTACATCTCTCCTTGTGGCTGGAAGCTCAAGGAGAGGGATATCTTCATATTCAAGAGCTTGGGCTCTTGAATCCAGTAAACCTGTTTTCAAATCTGCATCTGCCATTATTTTTTGGGGACATTGAACAATCCTCTTGATGTCTCTAGGTTACTCTTTCCTCACTAGCACAGCAATCACAAGACACATAAGGATGAAAATACTTGTATCATTTTGTTGTTATATTTTGTACCATGACTGGTCTGAGCTCTTATTAAATAATAATAGCTATTATGTTGAGTATGATAAAGACTGTATAAGGAAGACTCTTGCCTGGTATATCCCAAGCACTCAGTGAATCATGCATATTATCGTAATATGTAATACAAGTATATGTGTTTCTGAGTTTGCAGATTTGGGTTATAAATTCCATAAAGTGGGGACCAGATAGGGCTTATCACTGGATCTCCTGCCCCCAGCTTAGTCTGGAATATAATGGATTTCCATGCCTTGGATGTTTGGTATCCCTAAAGAGCCATGTGCTGGAGGCTTGTCACCACAGAGGCTAACCTTTGAGAGACAATGCTATGGATGGGCTTTAGGTTTTGGGGGACATTCCCTGAAAGGGATATGGCACGCAATCTGGTCTTTTGCCTTGCCCTTTGTTCTCTGGCTCATGATGTAAGCAGCTTGCTCTGGCATGTGCTGCACCCTCAGGAGGCCTCTTAGCTAGAGGCTCAAAGCAACAGGCTCTTGATGTTGGGCTAGAATCTCCAGAATGATGATCCCCCAAACCATTTTCCTCTTTAAGTTAATTATTCAAGTATTTTGTTCTAATGGTGGAAAGCTAACACATACATGATTGATAATTTTAGGTCTGAACATGGGTGTTCTGCCATGTGAGCTGCCCACAATCATGCCCGTGATCACAAATAATAACCTTGTGTAGTAATGGAGGGGTTAGGTAGTGGTGATGTAAGTAATGGTGTAAGTCCTTGGGTCCACCTTACTGTGCATGGCTTAACTTCTACCCTGCAGAAAGCGAGAGGAGGCAGCTTACATCTCTCCTTGTGGCTGGAAGCTCAAGGAGAGGGATTTCTTCATAATTTTAGCTCATCAGTGGAAGTGCAGAAATGCGAGCATCAAGAATGTCTAGTTTTCCTCCAGACCGAACCGTGCTGCTTGGTGCCATGGTGTTTGCCTGAATTCCATTTGCTCATGTAACTTGGCTTATCTGGGTTCAGATTTTTGATTTATTATTTTTTCCTCTGGCTAGTTTTAGGAAAATTAGAACTCTTTTGTGGCTTTACTGAAAACAAAACTTATGAGGTTGAGGAAATTTCTTTTATTGGGAATACATAAAAATCATCTATAAATCAGGCCTAACAATGCCTGATAAATTTAGGAGAAAATTGATTGCAGCAGCAATAGCTGATTTAAACTAATGCCCGGTTGCGTCATTACTCAAACAAATACAGGAGGAACAACATCCGTTTTAATTTCTGTCTCATTTAAAAATGAGCAAGTTTCTTTTCAGCAAATGACTGTTGATGATTTGCCTCTTTACGTTACAGCAGAGGGAAAGTTCCCAGAGTGTGCAGTCCAATGTTGTGTATTCTTGGAATTTTCAACACCTCAGAACTATAATTTTCAGGGTATATTTTATACAAATGGAGTTAGCAATTCAGGCTTGTTTGTGTGTGTGTGTGTGTATGTGTGGGTAAAGTATATTAGAGAGCTGGGTACATCAGTATGTGTGTGGTTTTTATCATTTAACCTAACTGGGATATGCAATTGGAATGTTCCTTTTGTTTGAAAAGCATGTATTCAAAAAACATATTACCTCTCAACTTCATTGAATAACCTCTCTTTAGGTATTAATGGAATGAGTGAATAGGAGCTCCATTTTGCCTTGTCTAGTATCACTCAAAGACTGATTTTATGTTAAATTATATGTAATTGCTTAGCCACATCAAAATATTAAAAAAATTTGAGAATAAGACAAGTCCCATTATTCCCACTGTGTCTACAAAGGGACATTGTGACTCAAAGAAAGTAAATATCTGAGCAACTGAGGCTTGTGGGTATTTTTTTTGCTCCAATTATAAAAATATGTGAAAAAACTAAAAAAGAAAAAAGTCAAAAGGAAACAATGGAAAAGCTTTGTCATCTAATGTAGCCACTGTTGGCATTTTTAATATGCCTTAGTCTTGTTTTTCTATAGATGGGATTAAATAAAGCAAGATGAGATAATGCTGCATATACATTTTGCATCCTGATTTTCCTTTCATGTATCTTTTCATGTGTTTGTGGTGTTGCAAATGGGTAGCAGTTTAGTATCTGCATCTAAAAGTAAATCATCATGGAATAAACTCTCCCTATTATTGTCAGAAACACAAGTTATTTCTATTATTTATGCTATACAAAAATCTCATAATTTTTAATTTAGGTGGAGTTGCTCCAGCCCAGGTCCTTTTTCTAGGTCTTATGCTTCTGGGGGTTGGTGGCTCCTCTAGACTTATCTTCATCACTAAGCCAGATGGCCTGGGCTGTATGGCCTGACATGGTTTGTCATTAAAGTCTCTACCCCTTTAGCAGGGGCTGGACTCAGGGATAAAGGACCCAGGTATGAAGGATCTTCCACTCTTGATTCTGGCACAGAGATACTATTGCCTTGGCTCAAAGGATCATGACACAGATGCCTTCAGCCAGGGCTGGGGTCTTGACTCAATTTTGCCTTAATTTGTAGGGTTGAGTTAAAATAATTCAGAGTGTGTTTCCCTCCACCTTCTGTCAGTCTGCTATCGCCAGAAGTTTCTTATGTTTAGCTGTATATTGATTTTGTTACATATGGGTTATTGTTTTTTTTTGTTTGTTTGTTTTGGTTTTTTGAGACAGGGTCTCGCTTTGTAGTTCAGGCTGGCCCTGAGCTCACTATGTAGCCCAGGCAAGCCGCCGCGAACTCAGCAATCCTCCTGTCTCTGCCTCCTGAGTGCTGGGATTACAGGCGTGAGCCACCATGCCCAGCACTGTGGTATGTGGTATTGATTGCTGGTGGGCATGAGTCACTACGCCTAGCATTGTATGTGGTTACCAGAGATCGAACTCAGGGCCTTGTGCTTGTGAGGCAGGTGCCGGAACCACTGAGCTAAATCTCCGGCCCACATATGGGTTATTGTTATACAGAAAATGTATGGTTTATTAACTGTGGCATGAACTTTTCAGTACAAACCTGCAGCGAAATGAATCCCAAATATTCTAACTCTGACTTTAGCTTTTGTACATGGGTGTTGTGATTAGAAGGAAAACTGCATCAGATACTCATGACAATATTCTGGTAAAGAAAAACGATGATTGTTCTCATCTAGGCAGAAATGATAGGGTCAGTGGATCGGGGTTTGGGAAGGGGACATTATGGGTACTGGGAACTGTCATCAAGCTGAAAGGATAGGATCAGGAGGTGGAAGTCCAGGATGGGAAGAGGGCCAGCCTCTTAAAGGCCTGCTGTATTGTGATGCACCTTCTCGGATTTCATCACAATTTCCTGAGGGATGCAATCTGGTAAATGCATATGTGTTATGTTACAGATCTATATAAGAAGTAAGTGAAAAGCATGACAAATGTTTAAATTAAAAATATGTATTATAGTAAGAGACACATTGTCATTAATTTTCTACGAAATCCTCCCCCTTCTCCAGACACACTTGTCCCGCCATCTTGCCACTTTCCAGCAGCAGTCCTGGAAGTCCCCTTTCCAAGTGTCCTCATCTGTGGTGCATGCTCCTTGGGGTCCTAAACTAATTAAAAAATTTAGCTTTCATGTTTCTTTTGACTTTTGGGAAGAGTTGTAATTCCCACTGTTCCAGAACTGGTAAATAAGGTGGATGAAGACACATTATAAGGTTTGTACAGACCTGCCAGTTGGATGGCCTGCAGCAGCAGCAGCAGCAGCATTCACTGTATTTCTTCATACCTTTTGGATAGACACTCAGGAGATACTTCTAGAGTTGCTTCAGAAAGTGGCAAGAACAGAAAAAGTATTTTTTGAATCTGAATCTTTATTTGTACATTTTATATACACATTATGATCACATTCAACATTGAGAGAATATTTTGAAGATTAGTGGCAGTTTTTAACAATTTACTGTAACAATGTTTTTATTTAAATACACCATTTTTTATCATTTTATGTCTGTGTATGCAGACTTTTTTTTTTTTTTCGTGGGAACTCTGGAGTTTTCAGCCAGTGGTCTCTGTGGTTGTATCTTTTATCTTCTCTTGACCTTTGGTCACAGTGCTGATAACTTCAGCTAGTCTGTTCTACAAGGACATTTTTCAGTCATTTAAAAACTATGTATTGTGCTTCCAGTATGTTCTAAGTTACAGCTAAAGTTACTAAAATAATTTAGTACAGAATGTAAAGGGCTGGATAATGTCTTGTAAAAAGCTTCTGGATCTATATTGCTGGATGTGCAGATGACCCATTACTTTGTCAAAAAATAGAAGAACAACCTGTTTTTGGATGCATAGCACTTTCCGGCTATTCATGTTCAGTGATGAACTTGCATGGTTCCTATGTATGTGCCTGTCAGGTCCTGTGTCTCTACAAGCTGGGTCAAGAAAACAAGCCCTCAGACAACAAATATGGTCAAGAGCAAGAGCAGAGCTGCAAATGAAATGCTATAGCATAGCAAAGTGGGAGTAAGCCCTTGGCATTGGCCTGAAATTCAGAGTTCTCCTGCCAGCTCTTGTCCTCTGCTTCTGTCTTCCAGGATGCTCAAGGGTAGCTGAGATGGGCAGACATAATTTCCGAGGAAATTATCTTAGGAAGACCCTGTGTTTCTCCTTTCCTTTGATTCCTTGAGTATCTAATTTATCCAGTAATACTTATTAAGCAGCTATCGCTTACCAGGTGAGAGATACAATGACATCTAATACAGACAAAGTTCTTGCCCTCAAAGAGCTTCTAAGCCAGTGGAGCAGCTCATTGATGCTGATTAAAGGACCAAATTACAGTGCCAGTACAGAAATGTTTCAGCTGCAATCAAAGGTGCTGTTACCGCTCCTGCTGTCTTAGCAGAAAAGTCCCTTTTGGCTCCTTGTAAGTCCTTTAACTCTTTGCTGGCCCAGTGTGAATTTTATTAACATCATGCTGTGTTCATAGTAGGCTCTCATTAAATACTTGTTGATTAGTTGGCTGATTCTGCAAGTTTCCTATGAGATATTTGAGTTTTCCTTTAAAATTCAGTTTTCCACATCTTTGACTTTTATCTCATTCTCAAGCAGGGACTCCACAGGAGTTGACTCAATGGTGGTTTCAGTTCTGTATCTATAATAAGCAAATCCCTTAAACATTTATTTCTAGAGGTTATGCTCTACTCTGGCAACTTAATTTCATAGGAACATCGAGTTCATTTTCAAATGAACACTTCAAAGCAGCCATAGGCAGAGTCATGTCTGCTGCATTCAAGTAATCTGGAGCTTAAGCCACTGCAAGTGAGTTTTAGGGCACATTCACTCTTTCAAAGAGCTCAGAGCAGAGTGTGGGTTTTATCTCCTTGGTCCCTACTTTATCCATCAAGCATTCACGATGGGGTTTCATTACAGCCTTTCTCTCTGTGAAGCCATAGGCAAAAGCATGGACTTTCATATTCAAAGGCTTTTGATGCTTTTGTATCTTAAAGACAAACTTATAAACACTTCTCCATTCTTTTTCTTACTGTCCTCTCCCTTTGATTTTTTTTCTTCCTTCACTTTCTTGTGATTATTCCTTATTTCTGTACTGGAAGATTGAATCTCATGGTATAGTGGCACATACTTAAAATCTCAGCCACTTAGGAGGCTGAGGCAGGAGGATAGCTAGTTTGAAACTTAGTGGGATTTTGTCTGAAGATAAAAAGAGCTGGAGATGTAACTCAGTGGTAGAACACTATCCTAGCATGTGCAAACCCCTGGATTCAATCCCCAGAATGCAAACAAACAAACAAATAAAACCCCCAAAACTTTGAGTCAGTGAAACACCCTGGTCTGGTCTGGTCCTACCTCTGGGTGACCCGATTACCTCCCATGAAGAAGTCTTGCTGTTTTCCCACACCCTCACCTTCTCTTGTGTGGATCCCAGGTTGGGATCCATCATTTCTTTTGTGAAACTGCGCTCTGGTTATAAATCCACAGCCACTCTTTGGAGGCCCTTCTGAGCCGCAAGTCTTTCTGGAGGCAAAATTTGTCCTGACCAGTGGCCAGACACCTTCTCCATCTCTTCCTGGTGACTTGATGAATTGTCCTCTCCAAAGGTCCTGGGCACAGTTGACACTTTAAAGCTTGTTTATCTTGGAAAGGGCTTTAGGAAAGAGATTGACTCCTGGCTGTCAGTCGGTCCATTTTGAAAAAGGTGCAGAAAAATCAGCAGAGTGAGTTCACATTGCCAGGTAATGACCTTGTGTAGATCCACTTGAGTACGATGTAGGAGGAACTTAGCTTGGTGATGAATGAGCCAATTCTCTACCCCAGGGAAGGAAACAGTATCATTTTTGCCATCCATGAATAAACAAGAAGAGAGTGGACCTACATGGACAGTTTTTTAGGCCTTTGGTATAATGCTGAAATTTATTTGTTATTGGAATCAGTTTTTATGAGTGTGTCCACTATACAGAAGGTGGCCCTTGTCAGGTTTCACGCTAGGATGTTCCAATCACCAGAGGTCAAAGACAGTGGGAGTACCCAGGTCACAGATGCTCAACTCACACTCATTGGTTGAGTACCTGGCATGTCCTGTCTCTGTGTTAGGTTGAGAGGAATCACAAAAAAAGCACCTGTGGTATAGTTATCCCCTACCAAGTGTTGTTTGAATCATATTGAAGCTCAAGGGAGAGACATGATGTAGCTAGAAAATAGTGCCCAGCTGTGTAGAATTGAGTTTCACATGAAAATGCATTTGCAACATTAAAATTGCAATTTGAAATTAGAAACACTCTTGATGTCCATCAGATCAGGAATGCTCAAAAATGATGATATAACCAAACTGTAGGCTATTCCGCATCTGTTTTTTAAAAAAGCTATAAACAGAGCTATAGGTGATGACACTGAAAGATTGCCAAGACTATTTGTTAAGTGAGAAAAAAAAGGAATCTTACTTTCATGGTGAGCCATTAGAAATACTTAGATAGGTTCATGAATGTAGATAAATGCAAGGGAGTGAAATTTATGCAGTTTTTTTATGTGTCTACACATTTTCCATCTCATGAAGAGAGTATGTTCCTGTATTACTTATCTAAAACTTGAAGGAAATAAATTCTTTGGGATCGGAAGACACCAGTTACAGAGCTAAGGGACAGAGCACCATTGTTCTTGTTCACTCTGTGGCTATTAAGACCCTGCTTGACTTGAGGGAAAGACCAGGGTCTTGGCTTAGGTTGGCTTCTTCCAGACTGGCGCTGAGGAGAAGCCACAACAATCCATATGGCTTTACAAATGGCTGATTGTGCTTGTGATCCATGCCCAGATGTGAGGATCCACCATTTGTCTTCATTTTCTCCTTTTCTCCCAAGTGTTTGTGTGAAAGGGGGTGGAGCTGGCATTGTAACTTTGGGCTTCTTGTCCTCAGGAGTTATAATTGGCTAAGGTCTCTTTCTGCAGTTACTTTTTTAGATCTTGATAACTGCTGGGATATGAAAGAGCTGATACTGTATTTATGGCTCCAATTTTATTTTACAGTGATGCCAGTCACATACTAATAAAAAATAAGGTACACTATGGTGATGTGGTTTTATAGCATATATAATGACTATAAACTTCTCAGGAGATACTTGAATGTATATTTTCTTTCTTTCTTGGCAGATTATACATTCATTCAAGTTAGGGATTTTGTGTTTTTAGCTTGTAGGTATCCTCCATAATCTTTTAGAATGGTAGCTTTTTACATATTGATATTTAAGTGTTTGTTGATTGGATAAATTGTTGAATTAAAGAAGGGCATCTCTGCAAGTTTAAAAATAAACATGCAAAACAAAATAAAAAATAAAAATAAAAATAAGTTTAGTATAAGTGGGATCATGGACTAAAAAGCATATATATATATATATATATATATATATATGTTTTCATCAAAATTTCTGAAGCTATTTTACCAATGTGAATTTTTTCTAAACAGTAACTATGTAGTAATTACAATAAGCACAAAGAATAATAAAGTCCCTGTGTATTCAGTGTCTATATTTAACAAATGCGAACCGTTTGTCACATTTGCATCAAGGTTTCTTTTTTTGCTAAGGAAAGAAAACCTTTCAGTTCTATCAAACCTCTGTTCTCTCTCCAATCCCACTTTATTTTCTCACATCTCAGAGATGGCTGTTACTCTTTAGGAAGCTGTACAGGGTTTCATACTTTTACTTTTTATATAAGCTGTATTTCATTATACCATCCTAAGTCCTTTGAGTTTCAGAGTTGACATAATGGCATCTTGCTGTATAGACCCCTTGTGGGACTTGCTTTTTCTCTCAGTTGTACAACACAGACATCTCCATGTTGATCGTGTGGAGCACTTCATTCATTTTAACTGCTCTGTGTTATTCCTTGATTTGTTTATTGCCGAGTGGGACGTACCTCTTCTCCTACTGATGGATATCTAAATCTCCTCACAGCTTTTCACAATTACAAACAGTGCTATCAACAGCATCCTCAGGGGTGTATCCTTTTGCTGTGAGAGCATTCCCCTTGGGCATATACTTGGAAGTGAAAAAGCTCAACTGTGGAGGAATTATATTTTCAACTTCTCTGGATACTAGAAAACATACTACACAAAGCCATTCCAGTTGATCTTTCTTCCCAACAGGCGGGACAGGAGCATTTTTGCCTCTGCTCTGTATTCTCACAGACACTTGAGATCACTGGACTCTCTCTTTCAGTGTCTCTAATATGAATTTATTTCTGGCAGGTAACTGCTATGAGACAAAGTTCAACTCCTGCCAGTGTGTTTTATGCTCCAGATTTGCATGCCATCACACGGCCAGCCTGTGATTGCTAAAGCCACCCCTTTGCCACAGATGTGTTTTCTACCACTGAATGGCAAACTCTTCTAGTCCCAGTTCAAAAATCCTCTGCATCACTGTCTCAGATTTCCCCAGATCCTGCGTTGTTTCCTCTTCTGTTCTTGTAGCCCTCTGTACGAATCTCATTTACTGCACTAAACAGGTTGTATTTTATTACTCTTGTGGCTACTTCCATCAAAGGACTGTGAGATTTTCTGGAGTAGGGATAATATAGACCATATTCACTTTGAAACCTTTGCATTTCTCCCAGGTACAACTCAATGGAGGTTTGTTACATACACACATGAGTAAAATAAATTAATGCTTCAATAAGGTAAATGAATTCATCCAACAAATTCTGACAAGCACTTTTCTGGGTATTGCAAGAGCCAACCTGTACTTTCTATTCTTGTGTTTGTTGGGAAAAAGGAAGCAAAATAGGCCCTATGTAAATCAATAAACCAGTGTGGACTGGGATGAACGGTGCAGGCGAGACCGGTGGGGTCAGATGGTGGCAGGTGCTGGGGCTGCCTGAGTGCCATCCGCCACCTCCAACTTCACCTCAATTGGGAAGAGCTTCTGACAGCTTCTCCACTTGGTGTTTCCTGCCTTGTCACTTTCCTAAGGCCAAGGACCGGGCTCATCCCGAGAGCAGCATCCTGTGTGTTCCCTGCAGTCCAGAGCTGGTCCTGCTCTGTTGCAGGTGAAGTCTAATTGCCCACCATGCTCACCAGCTCAATCTGCACCCTTTCCTGGCTTTCTCCCCACCAGTTTAGCTCCCTCCGGCCTTTAGAACTACTTCTCCCATAAACATTCGTCTTCCAACTTCTCACGGGAGGCTGAAGGAACCCCCACTAATAGTGGAGGCAGAGACCTGATAAAGATAGTCTCAGAACCCCCTTTTTAGATTTTTTGTTTTCTATTTGGATACATTATAACCATATTCATTTTGGGAAATCGGTCCGTGTGTGTGTGTGTGTTTGTATACTGTATCTTGATCATTCTTGATACCCATTCCTCACCTCCCTAACCTCACCTGTTTTCCTTCCCCATCTCCAATATGTCTTCCTCCCTATTCATATCATCTCTCCTATATTTTACTCTTTATATTTTGGGTTTCCTATAAAAGAAGCCATACAATAATTAGATAAGTAACCTTCTGCATCTGACTTGTTTCACTTAACATTATGGTCTCAACAGCTACCCATTTTTCTACAAATGATTGGAATTTATCCCTCTTTATGGCCTAGTAATGCTCCACTCTCTAAATTATCACATTTTCTTCATTCACTTGTCTGTCGTTGAGTATCTAGGTTGCTTCCATAATTCCATAGTTGTGAATTATGCCGCTGTAATTGGGGGTGTGGCTGTGTCTCAACAACATGATGTCTTTAAGTCCTTTGGGAAAATACTCTGGGCCAAATTCAAATAGAAAGACAGTGAGCTGTGGACACTTGAAGGAAAAGTGTTTCTGAAAAAGGGAAGAGCAAGTCTGCCACCAGCCTTGCCCCTGATGGAGACTGTGCTTGAAGAACAGCTAACTCGGACAGGTAGAGCAAGGAGACCAAAGCAGAGAGCAGGCAAGGAAATGAGAATGAGGGTGAGGAACCCGGACACCCGGGTGGGGGGTGTGTAACTTATTCTTTATGGATAAATTGGATGGATGTGAACTGAGGACAGGGAGGACACTCCCACAGTTTGAAACAGACCTAGCCAAATAATGTGACATTTTAGAGGGTCCTAGTCATGCAGATCTGAAGGGACTCTGTATCTCACGAGACCGGATTGAATTTCATCTCATCCTTCTAGTTAGAACTGATTGGATTGTTTAGGTAGACAATCCTGAGGTTTGCTACTCTTAGAAGGTGCTTTGGGAAATGTGCAGAAGAGGAAGGAGGCAAAGGGGGAAGGAGGCAACAGGAACTTGAGGCCAGTTGCAATTTCACCACTTGCTCAGGTTCTGAAAATAAAATCTGAGGGAGAGAGGAGGAGTCAGGCTACCACTTGCTTAGGGAGGGGTGACAGAGTCTGCAAGTTAGCAATGTTTCTTAGCAGGTGGACTGGGAGTAAGCTCCCTCCGTCAATCAAATCCCACAGCTAGAGGGATGTCATCTAGTTCATCAAGTTCGGAAGTGAATTACTTTGGTGTTCCTTGTGGTGAAGCCAGGCAGAAGTTTTGGATTCTGTAGCACTGTCTTTTTTGAAAGGTGGCATCTTATACCTTTATTGCTGGGAATGTTTCGAAAGAGGCATATTCAGTGTTGATTTCCTGCTTTGTTGGAAAGTGGGTACTTAGACCAGAACTCAGCATAAGATGACATGCACAAAGGGTGTCATTTCCTTACTAAGGCTCTGGAGAGGCTGCCCGTGAGATGATCCAGGCTGGGCGGTCAAGATGTGAGCACCAAGGTAGGCCCCAGAAGAAGGAAAGCAGTGAACGTCCACAGGTGAGAAATGCCCTTTTCCTTTGTGGAAACTCAGGAGTGAATAATCCAACACTAATAGGACTTTCTTTGGGCCTCCTATTCATTTGCTCTGTGTGTATTAAATTCATCTTCACTGGCATAGCTGGGAAATGGAGGTCAAATTTCATTTTGGCCTGCAACATGATAAAAATGACCTGCAAAAGGTGGATGACAGGTTGTTATTTTATGCCCTGGAAAATAGCAAAGATCAGATAGGGCCTCCTCTGTGTCCTCCTCTTTTCTTTCTCCTCCCTTCCTGGATGGCTGATACTAACTTTCCTGATGAAGGCATCGTAAATGCACATCCTAATTTGTTAGAGGGTGCTCAAGGTTTAAAACAAGAACGTCCTATTTCTAACTGGCAATTTCCATCAGTCCAGGTTGACTAGGCACCTTTCGCTGTGTGAGTTCTCTACAGAATCACTGACAAGTCATAAAAATATCCGGTGCACAAGCGTGACATTCAAACACACTGCCTCTTCTGCTTATAGTTCATCGACTCCCAGAAGTCATCTATTTATAGCAATTAATGATTTCTAAGCAATTAGATCCCCCTGTTTCAACAACTATCATGTTGTAGGATAAATCCTTCCCCGCAGAAAAGTGTGTGGCAGGCAGTTTCAGATATGGGAATGGAGGCCAAAGTTGATATGCACAAAGCAAGAAAAGAAGTCCTTTCCTCTACACTTAAGATAGGCTGGAATCACAGCAATTAAAGGCCATCAGCCTTTGCCTCCACAGCAAGAATTTTTCAAATTCAGGAAGTGCTTAAGCTCCCACAGCCTTGCGGCCAAGGATGAGAGCGGTGGCACCTGCTGTCCCTTGTGCAGACAGCCTGATGGCTGCCGCGGCCTTCTCCACTGGAGGGCCTCCCTGAGTCAGGACGACTGTTGCTCGCTCGGCTTTGCTCTGCTCTGCTCTGCAAAGATCATCACAAGGGCTTATCTTGGTAATTGTTATTACTACCATCTGCATTACGGTATAATTACCTTTCCCAAACGCTAGATCTCTTTAGCTGATGTTTAAAGATAAGTAATAGCCAAATAATTGCAAAGCCTTGGGATACAGAGTAGAAGCTCTACAGTGCAAGGTGGGCTGTGTTGACAGCAGCATTTCTTCCTCCTCCTTTCTTCGGGGATGATTGATCTTCCTTCTTGGCTGCTTTATTGTTACACGGACTGATGACTACGTCAACCCCGTAAAATTTGTCCTTACCCCAGCCTGACATCTTTCCTACAAAACCTCAGGACAAGGGTGGTGGCATTCACTACAACTAATTTATGTTAATCAGAGGTCAGGGCCAGTGATATTTAGGACTCAGAGTGAGAAAGCAGATAAGATGGGCTCAAAAGAACCACCCAGGCTCTTTCAGAGACAGGTTTTGTGTGGTCTTTCCCATCTGACTTCTCAACTTTTCAGTGAGCTGTTGATTGGAGCCCCTTTCTCAGTTGTCCTTAAACTCTGAGGTTGGGGGACCATTTGGTAATTAAAGCTTGAGCATGTTTGTTCGTGTTATTGGTCAGTAGAACCTTAGTTCCATGTGACCCAGTGCTTTGGTTACAAATCCTAGAGTATGTCAAACACAAAAGTGTGGACTGTGAGGAATAAAAATGAAGTGTATTTGAAAAATGAATAAAATGGGGAGAAAATATGAGTTAATTGTTAATGAACAGAAAACATGATTTTGCATAAAAACATGAATTTGTGGGTTTGAAAATTAAAGCACCAATTTCTGCTGGCTGTTTTATGTTCTTTCTTTTTTGTTTTTGAAATTCACTTGTTTAAGCAAGTCTGGCCCACGTGTTTACCTCTCTAAAATCTTAAAGAAATGGGTTAGGTGAATTACTTTGACCCATAAGGATTTAAGGACTAGAGTATTTAAAATTACCACAAAACACTGAGGTAAGTACTACCACGTAAAATACCATTCTTATCCCAACTCTTACCTCAGTGAAAACTTTTGGCAGATATAATAATTAGTATTAGAGAGATGCTTAAATATCATAGCCAACCACCAACATTTCTGAGCTTTTTGTTTTAAATTGAATTCTTGTCTCACCTAATCTTCACAAAAACCCTAAGGATAGAACTATTATTTCTAGGCAGAGGCAGGAGGATTGGTATGAGTTTGAGGCTTGCCTGCACTACATAGTGAGTTCAGGGCCAGCCTGAACTACAAAGTGAGACCCTGTCTCAAAAAAACTAAAAACAACACAAAGCAAAATACAACAAAACAACAACAACAACAACAAAACTATTATTTCTTTCAATCTTAAGGATAGGAAACTAAGTCTTACAGAGCTTAAATAATTTATCTGAAATCATATTAATTAGCAGAGTGATGACTTGAACTCAGGTCTATGTAAGTCAAAAATATAAGACCCTATAATCTCAACTATTTGCATATCTAATATGTATTCTACTCATCTAGGAGAGTAGATAAGATAACTGCATCTGGGGCTACATGCATATCTATATGGATGGGTATTCACCAATGTTTATGTATATATGTATATATATACATATATATATAATTAGTATTATAGAGATGGTTAAATATAGCCATGTAAAGGTCTCACACACACACACACACAAGTTTATCTGTGATCATATAGTATGACCACTGAACACTTCAGCTGCTGGTCTAACATAAGGAGTTATAGTGGGTAAACCAGAAAGGGTGCTAGTGTTAGAACTGAACAGCAAGCCATATTCTCTGCTTCAGCGGTGAAAGTATGCTGGAAAAGATACTGGCTGGTGAGTATTTGCAAGGCTGCCTATTGGCCTCTTCCTGTGTGGATAGCATCCATTGTCTTGCCCCATTCCAATCATAAATGAGCAATCATTTTTAAAGCATTTCAGATGTCCTCGCCTTGAGAAGTATCTGCACCCATCAGAGCAGACATTCAAAGAGACAATGGATGAGTAGCTTCCTGATCCCCCTCTCCCTTTCTCTCTCACTCTGTCTCTTTCTCTGTTTTTCTCTCCTTCCTTCCTTCTCTTTCTTTGTTTTCCTAGGGAACAGATCTGTGCCTTTTTCTTTAAAATGTATCCTGGCTACCTGGCTACTGATGTCTGAACTTCCTCTCTTAGATCATGGTTCTTTTCATAGTTTTTTTTTTTTTTTTTTTTTGAGACAGGGTCTCGCTTTGTAGTTCAGGCTGGCCCTGAGCTCACTATATAGCCCAGGCAAGCCGCCGCAAACTCAGCAATCCTCCTGTCTCTGCCTCCCGAGTGCTGGGATTACAGGCGTGAGCCACCACACCCGGCACTGTGGTATGTGGTATTGATTGCTGGTGGGCGTGTGTCATCATGCCCAGCATTGTATGTGGTTACCGGGATCAAACTCAGGACCTTGCACTTGCGAGGCAGGCGCCGGAACCACTGAGCTAAATCTCCGGCCCTCTTTTCATAGTTTTATTCCATATTTGAGGACTAAACACCTGCGTGCAGCCTGGTGGTCAACCTTGGCCATTATCCTGAACAATCTAATCAGATATGTTCTAGAGAAGACAGCTTCAATGAGGGAGGTAGAGGAAACACAAGGAGAGTGAAGACTCTGGAGCTTGGAGGGCAGTCGAGCTGAGGAACATGCCCAGTGACATGATGTGGACACCTTCACCTCCATTTGTCATTAAGCTTGTTGTCTCTCTGACTGTTTAACCAGATTAACCAAGAAGGGAGTTGAATCAGTGCTGGTTGCTTTAATGGAAATTCCTTTTCTTAGTCCTAAGAAAGTGCATTCAACTTGGTAGTGATGCTTCTTTGCCAGGTCTATGGTTTATGGCTCCTTGGTTTTGTGTATTGTTGGACTCCTAATGGCATTTGTAGAAAGCCTCATGCTTGATCCTGGAAGATAGGAAAAGGCCCAGATCCTGTGCTCCCCATGCTCCCAGCCTGGGGGACACACGCACACAATCAGAATGCCCTAGGCTTTGTAAAGCTCAGGCAGGAGTTCTTGAGACAGATTTTATTACAAAAAAGTGACATTAAATTCTGGGCCTTCTACACAAATGGCATCCCCACATGTGGAAACAGGGCAGGGCGTGAAAACTTCTCAGGAAAGTATCTTTCTAGAGTCAGAAGTTCCAGGTCCTGATGAAGCCGTGACATGGTTTGCAATTAGTGAGGGTAGTAAAATAGATCAGTCTTCTGGGGTCTCCTTGCTGGATGCTCCCTGCCAAAATGCACTTCTGAAGGTTGGGGAGAGGTGAGGTGTTGCAGATCCTAAGGTCTTTCTCTTGCCTTCCTCTGGCATCTCAAGAATGGCTGCAAGTTGAACGCAAAGCAGAGGTATTGTTCCCTGTTACCATGACACTGTAATGTCGTTGGTCAGGGACACTGACAGCTGGTATCCCCTTAGCATTCCCAGCCTTGTCTCCTGTTATTTGCTTGGGAGTTACAGCTGGGGAATGGCTCAGGTAAAGGCAAATACAGTACATCCTGAGCCGAGTAATGCAATTTAAACAAAGAAAACCAGAAGGCCTCTAAGAAACAGGAACACCAAATAGTTTGGTATTTGTGAGAAAAGTTACTAAACATCCTTAAATTTGCATTACAACTTAAATAGGCTAAAGCTTTTGCATTTATAGACTCAGTAATTGATCTAGATCTCTCTTCTTGGTTTCTCTTTTCTAATGTTCTGGTACTGAGAAAAACAGCAACTCTAATTTACATGTCCAAATTGGTTTCAACTTACTTATATTGAATGATAATAGATTTCTTTTTCTTATAATTAATGTTGTCTGAAAACATAATACAGATTTAACTTATCATTGTAAAGATCTTAAGCTTTTAATATTTTGCAGAGGCATAAATACAGTGTAGCTATAATTATTTCATTATGTATGTATAAAAATAGGATACGGCAAAAAGTACATGCTTTCCCTCACTGATTACTCTTAATGTCTCCCAAATTTCCTGATTTACAGTATTCTCTAAGGATGTAGATTTTTCTAATTGAAGTACAGTAATTTGCATATTTTAGACCTTGTTGACACAGTTAATTGATATGTCATTACTTATATCATGCTGAATATAATTTATGTTCTTTATTCATGGCAGACTTACAATGCTGTCCTTTTGGGGGAGAATTCACAAAGTAGTGTTCTTTGTCTTGATTTTTCTCTCTGCTAAGCTAGCCTTTGCCCAAGTAAAACCAGAGAGGAGAGATAGTCTTTTGACAGGGTTTCCTGATCGGTTAAATATTAACCATTCACGTAATAATTGGATAACTGTCAGCACTGTTGGCAAATGCACAATTTTTTTTTTAGCAGTTTAGTATTTTCAAATGTTATCTCAATTAACCCTTCTGTAACCCCCAAGACAGGGGCCATTACATTTTCTCACAGAAGCACATAGACACACAGGAGCCTGATGGCTGGCCAAGGTCACAGGGCTAGAGGATTGCAAACTTGGAATGGATCTTCTCTGCCTAGGTCTATAGTTGCTCCTCTTCCAAACCACCAGAGGAGTAAAGAAATGAGAACAGGGCCACGTACTGGAAAGCATGAGGAGTGAAGAGGAAGCACTAGTCGAGCCTTAGTTCAGGAAGATGAGCGAAGAGACAGGGGACAAAAAGGTTCACACTTGTAGTCTCTGTCTAGATGTGTCCGAGCAGGGTCATGGGCCTGGTGTGAGTAGCAGCTCTCCCTGTTTTGGAGAGTTCTGAATGGAAGGTTGTGTCCTTCCAGGGGTGGGGCCTAAGTGCCTGTGCTTCTTTGTCACTCTTACAGTGCTCTGCTGTGTTCAAAGAAGCACTCAAAAATAATTGTTGAATGAATGAATGAATGCATGCATGCATGCATGCATAGAATCCTTCAGAAGCTGGAGTTAGGCCTTAGTGTTCTGATGCGTGATGAGTAGGTCTCTGCCAGCTGCGGCCACCCACACCAGTCTGCAGGGCACAGCACTCCTCCATGAGGGAAAATTACTTTTCACCTTTCTCCCTTTTCTTTTCTTCTTTTTTAAAAAGCCCCATTACTCAGGCAAGAGAATTCTCTTGTTAAAAAAGATGGCTGGAATTTGGCCTAGCATCTACATGGATTGCTAAAGATGTAGGATCTGCTTTTGGTGGGTTTCCAAGTGTGCAATCCATCCCAGCAGCTGAAAATCACAACAAATGGAGTCCAGAAAGCATGCAAAGGCGAGACATTATCACATAATGGAAAAAGCAATGGCCTGGGAGTGAGACAGACCCGGGCAAGCCTCCAAGGCCTGCCATTTGTTGGCCACAGAAGCCCTGGTAAATCACCCCTCTGAGCCTCAGTTTACTTCTCAGCACCACAGGGCTCTACTTAATGCATCTCTCTGAAGGCAGCTTGGAGATCAGGTATGTAAAATGGCAAGCCGGGTGCCTGGCACTTGCTGGATGCTATTTCTGTTCCTTTATTCAAGTCCAAGGTGACACTGGGTCCATTTAGATGAGTTGTAACTCCGGCCCAGAGAACAAGCTCAATTCCTTGCTCTCGGGCCCAGGATCCTGTAACTTTTCCGTGTTGCGTTACCTGGCTGAAGCACAGGTAAAGGGGCTGCTTCCATCCTCAGTAGCTGTGTGGCCTTTCACAAGTGGACTCTTGGGAGCCCCTGAGCTGCCTCCTGCAGAGTGGGCAGCGTTCGGGCCATGCCGGGCCCCTGTGAAGGACAGACAGCCTGATCTTCCTCTGGAAGGAGGGCTGTGGCTCACTGCTCCCCTGCAGCGGGAAAAGCGCCGAGCTGGAGAAGAGACGCAGCCTGAACACTGGCTGGAATCTGTCTTTATTTCTCAAGGATCAAGATCCCAGGGTGCCGAACTCTGCCCACGGCATTAAACACACTCTCTGGGGTGGGAGTCACTTTATCTCTTTGTGCCCAGGTTTCCTTTGTTGGTAAGTGGGGTTTATTCCACAGAGTAAACAGGCCTCAGAGAGCCTTAGAACCCGAGAGTTTGTATTTTCCTTTCTGCAGCCTGCTGTGCCCATTAACAAAGGCAGGGCCATAACTAAGGAGCCACTGCTGGTCAACATCTCAGAGTCTTTGCCCACAGACCTTCTGAAACCCTGAGTGTTTGTTTTCTGCATTCCTGGGTATTGACTGCTGGCCTTTATACTGAGCTACGTCCCTACCCTTTTTAATCTTGAGACAGGATCTCACCAATCACTGAGTTACTCAGGCCGGGCTCAAATTTGGCATCTTCCTGTCTCAGCCTTCCAGTGGAATTACAGATGCGCACCACCATCCTGGCTCGCTCTGAGGATTTCGATTGGGGAACATCCTGAGCAAGGGGCCATGTGAGCAAGGATATGTTTATCGGATCGACCAGTTCTCATCTTTATAACTGAAGGTCTTCAGAAGTGGGGTGGAGAGGAGCGGTGTGGGGAGTGCTGGGAAAGAGGCATCTGGGAGCCCGGCTACCACTGTCTTGTCTTTTGGGATATTTATCAAAAGCCTGTGATTATTCATTTTGGGGCATGCTCCCTTAATATTCTCTTCTGTGAGACTCTGCTCCATGAAGGCAGGAAACAGCCATTTTGTTTTATTTTAGCTCCTGTGGCAGAAGGTCTAATATAACAGAGTGTCTATGCTAGGGCAGTCTCATCACCTTTAGCTGGTATTCGTAGGGTGAATGAATAAATAAATAAATACATCATCGAATCATTGATCTGGAAGAGACCTGAGTAGATACCAACATGCAAGCTTCTCTTTCCCGAGGAAGATACTGAAAACAAAGATAGACGGCGATCTAAGGCAGCCTACCTTGAATGCATAAAAGGGAGTTGGCGGAAGAACCTGGATCGGGATCTGGATGTTTTATGCTCTGAATCAGTGAGGTTACTTTTGGATAATTTGAGAGACAGAGGCTGTGATAGTGAAGGGTGGTGATTCTGGACTCATGACTCACAGCTGTGTGATGGGGAAACCACCTCGCTCTTCAGCGCCTCAGTTTTCTCTTTTGTGTAGTGGGTGTAAAACAGGTTCCTGACCCCACTGGGTGCTCATGAGAAGGAAATGAGACATTCTAGGTAAAATGCTTAGAGCCCTGCTGGCTGTAGAGAATTCTCCGTAAATATTAGCCACCATTGTGACCCCACCAGCATCAACTCCATCATCTCGAGCCAAGAAGCGTGTGTGTGTATAGACGTCAGTTATCGCTGTCTTAAGGTGCATCGTTGAGGGGACCAGTATTCTAGTATCTGTCACCCTAAAACTCAGAGGTCCCCAGAGAGGCACCATGAGCTGGGGTTGCACAGTCCTCTCAGGAGGAAGTACACTGTTGGGTCATTTAAAACCAAATATAGGTAAAGAAAATGCACATCAAGTTGATCTGCAGGCTGATGCCCATCTGAAAAGTCCCTCGGCTGCACGTGTCGCAGAAGGCCTACAGCTTTTGCTGGCAGTTAGCTGCTCTCTGTGCTAGCAGCTCAGCAAGTGGTTCTGGGCAGCAGTGGTTCTGCATTCGGTGGGTTAGAAGATGAATTGTTTCCCCAAAGGAGCACATACCCCACGGCTCCAGTGAGTCCTCGCGTCTTCACAGCCTCCTTAGACTCTGATGCCTGCGTGAAGAGTGGGAAGCAGCAATGGGTGTGCAGTGAAGTCCTTCCTGCCCACCCACCGGGCACTCTTCTGGCTCCTTTCCCTGCACTCATACTCAATCACCCCAACGGTCCCGTTAGATGGGCCTTGTCTACAGAGAAGGACACAGCAGCCCAGTGAGTGGGAACGAACCACCCAAGATCACCCAGGAAGATGTGGCACGTTATGGATTGGAACACATGAGATCTAATTCAGAAGGACCCATGTTCTCAATACTTGGGTGATCCTGAGTTGGGGAGGCAGAGACAGAGGGTTACAGGTAAAGTTATTTGGAGTCTGAGTACGTGTTGTATTACTTGGGTTTAACCTAACAGATTCACACAACGGTTTTCTCTGCATCATTATTTGGCGCCAGGCCTCTGTCTGTGTTTGCATCTCTCAGGCCCTCTCTCTCTCTCTCCTTGGAGTTCACTCTCCCCTTCACATGAAGCTAATGCCTCCAATCTGAATTTAGTCTGCGCAGCTGATAACTGACATGTACGGCAGAGGTAGCAACAAGCCACCAATTTATGAACATTCCAGTTGCACTCGCTGTACATGAGTAAACACAGATCGGTTTAAGAATTGTTTTCCCTGACTCTCTTCCTCCCTTTCCAACTATCTGTAAATAGAATCTGACCCAGGGTTGATTCTTCATACATATAATGCTTTTACAACTTTAAAAGAGAGGAAAAGGTAAAAATTCTGAAGCCCTGAAAGAAGGGCAATATTCTCAAGTTTAAAAAAAAAATCTATTCTCTCCAGCTATAAACATGCAATAAATCACCCACACAAAGAGTCTAATCTTGAAGCTGAACCTTGGCAAGTTCTCTACCTCGCTTCTAGGACTGGCAAGGGGAGAAATACAATGCCAGTATCTCTACCCTTGAGAGGAAACCGTGGTTACATATTGATTGTGTACATTTGGAATCTGTGATTCATAGATGAGCATTTCTGGGGCTTTGGAGGTGTGTTCAGCTTAGTGCTTCTGGTAAATTCCAAGGTTTGCCTTGTAAATAGGAACCTGATTTAGCTTTCAGTTTTATGATGAGAAAATCATTCACCTCTCTATTTTTCCAGCATATGATTTAAGATTTTTAATGATTTTTGGAGTTACATAGTGACAGGTTGAGGTGTGTGTGCGTGTGTGTGTGTGTGTGTGTAGTGTGGTGAAGGACATAATTACCCAAGTTTCAAGAAATATCTAGTAGTTCATGAGGGAAAATGTCAACATTTGGTACATCTGATGATTTCATTTTGTATGTGTGAAAACAGGCCAATGTCTGTATTTGAGGAGAGTAATTGTATAGATCTGTGTCTGCACTCTTCTCGAACACACTGTTAAAATCATAATTAAGGCCTACACCTGTTAGTCAGTGAGCGGAACCCTCTTCTTGGAGCACAGTGTGCATGAAGACGCTGCCGGCATTGCTGGGAAGACCACGGGAGGGTGTGCGCCTCTACTCTTCTCTTCCCAGCCCTGCCCCTTTCTGTGCTGTCCTTTCCCTCTTCTCTTTCTGCCTCCTCTCTCTACCCTCTCCTTTTCCCTTATTACTACCTAACCCTCAAAAGTGTTTTACTCAGGATGTCTTGGTGTTTAGCTACCCATTCTGTTTCTTGAGCCAGAGGGAATTTCAAGTTGGCTCTGAGGGACAGGAAAGGAGACATTGTTGCCAGCACAAAAACCAGTACCACTGTTTTCATTTACTCCAGGCTGAGGCTGGCATAGAAGACACAGCCACCAGTCAGTGTACCAGCATTTATTGGGCACCTACTGGGTGTAAGGCACTCAGCCAGGTCCTCTAGAGATCGCCATTTTTTTTTTTTTAAGATAGGGTCTCACTTTGTAGTTCAGGATGGCTCTGAGCTCACTATGTAGCCCAGGCCAACCTCGAACTCAGCAATCCTCTTGCCTCTGCCTCTCGGGTGCTGGGATTACAGGCATGAGCCACCATGCCCGGCACTGTGGTATATGGTACTGATTTGCTGGTGGCTGTGAGTCACCATGCCCAGTATTGTTGTATATGGTTACTGGGGATCCAACCAGGAACCTTGGACTTGCTAGGCAGGTGCTGGAACCACTGAGCTAAATCTCCAGCCTGAGATCACCATTTTTGCATTTGAGGACCTGATGGGGTTGATTGTTGATAAACTATTTTCTACTATACCAGGTATGGACTAAAAGCCTGGGTAATGACTATTTGACTACTTTTTATATACCTCTGTAATTCTAGTTTCAGAAATCTTTAAAAAACCTACAGGGGAAGTAGGGGGAAAGAATGATGTTTTAATGCTCATCAAGAGACCATATGCCTTATCAGAAAGTAGAATATTTTTCCCCAGTAAATATACGTACATATTCTTAAGAAGTTTGTTTGCTACTCACCAAATTAGGGTTAATAAAAGGGCCAAATTCTGTGGGAGAAACTCAGAACAATACTATACATATGAGGATGTTCAATAGTTGCTCAAAAATTGCTATTATCACTGTTGTTCTTTTTATTGGTTCAAGTTCTTTGGTTTCTTGGAGTTTTTAACAGTTCTGCCTAGTGGAGCAGGACTTTTACACCACCACATTCTCTTATTGGTGTCAGAGATCAGAAGAACAACTAAGAAACTTGCACAAGAGATGCCAAGGGAGGGCATGTTTTAGGGATGTAACTAAGGAGCAGTCAGTCGGGTGTTTTGTTTCCATCAGAAAATATTTTTCACAATCAAGTCTGTATACATTGAGTTTTGTATTTTTTCTTCAACTTGTAAACCCATCGGGTTCTAGAAACTATACTGTGGTAACTTTTCATTTAAAAAACCCCAAACATTTCTGCAAGGTGAGGCATTAGGGTGAAACTTGAATCTTTCTTATCACCAGCAGAATCTTTTCAAGACCAGATGTTCCTGATGTAGATAACAAGGGCATTGAAAAGAGAATTATAGAGAAGAGGAAGGAAAACCAGTGCACATGGGAAGTGTGGTCTTGTTTGCTGCTAGTCTGCTTTGAGTTTACATGTGGTTTTCATCACCACCCAGTGCCCAGAAAGGTTCTGGAAATGTGTCAGGTGTCTGGTCAACTCCGTCAGAACCCTAAAGCTACTTACTGACTTCCGTCCCATTTAAGCCTTTGCTCCCTCAGTGAGCACAGACAGACATGCCATGTGAATGAGATAACTCGTCAGCAGTTGGAAGGCACAGTGGCCATAGGTCAGGCTCTGGACCTAAGTGGCTGGTCCAGAACCTAGGTTTCCCTAGTTTGCAACTAATATGATCTTAGGCACCTTCCAAAGCATCCCATGCCTCAGTGTCCCCACCTGTCAAATGGAGCCATAAGGGTTCCCATTAACCTAAAAGGAATTCGTATGTGCAGAGTGCTTGACCCAATACCAGAGAAGTTTTGGCTCATGTGATTGTTGTTCCTACCGCCAGCTATGTGCTAGGCACTTTGAAAAATGCTTTCCATGCTGCCCTTTTGTCTTTATTCCCAACAGTTCATGTTCACATTATTTCTGCTCAAGGCATGTCCTTAAAAACACATCACATCCATTATTTTGTCTTCTCAGAGTTCTTCCCGAGCCTGGAATCACTTATGTTGATCCTTTTATTGGGGATTTATTGTATCCCACTATGAAGGGTCAGCTAATTGAAGACAGAGGTGCTGACATTTTGTACTTGGTTCGTGTTATTCCTGGTGGCTGGCAGCGCAACGCAGGCTGAGGTCCTCGCAGGCACTGACTGACCTGTTCCTGGCTCAGTGAGGTCAGCCCCGCGAACCTGAACCCTTCTCAGACAACCTGGTTTGGGGAACCTTCTCCAGCCTACTATCCATCTTCTTCCTCTTCACACGTGGCTGAGCACCCTTGAGCAGATGTGCTCTGGTCATCCCAGAGGACTTTGGATACATTGGATCTCAAGAAAAATGGGTCCCATATTATTTCCTTGGGATGAGATTTTGGTGACTTTTCCTGGCTCATAACATCAGCTGCTGGCCAAATAGACTCTCTGAATAGATTCTCCAGTGTTGGTATTTATCGAATATATGACTTGAATTACCTGTGATAGCAATGGATAGTGTCATTTAGCACATAGGAATTTTGAATGGTTTAGCTCATTTAATTCTCACAATTAAACACCTATAAGCTGATACCATTATTACCCATATATATGGAGAAACTAGATAGCTAATAAGAGAGAAACCAACCAATTTACAGAGGACTCCTAGCCATAGCTGATATCCAACCAGGAGAGGATTTGAACCTGAATTTGTTCAAAGCTATCTTGTTATCTTTCAATTACCTGATAGGATGTGTCACAGGTAAACATCTTTATTCTGGAGGAATCATGTCTTGAGTTGTGATTTTATAAAAGACCCAAAGATAATGGTTTTAAGTGCTCTTGCTTAAAAAGCTTATATTGAAGAGTAAAGATATTAAAATACCGTGGGCACTGGAAATAGTCTAACTGCTTTGCACATTCATCTTCTGGTCCACATGGATGGAAATTACCAATTTCACAGTCTCACAACTGTCAGAAGGGCTGTTGATATTTACTGTGCCCAATTTCAAGTTGCTTCCCCAGATCATGAATGCTGAAAAGAGTCAAAAACTCACCCAGGACCAATGAAATAGTGTCCTCTTGTTGACTCCTCAGTTAGAACAGTTGCACAAGACTCTTCAGAAGACAAGACATTCCTTAAATAAGTGACCTGTCAATTGTCCTCTCTAGCAGATCACCCTTTGATTGTAAGTGGCTCTTTATAAATATCTCATATTCAAAAGTAAGGAGCTGGTTTCTTATAGCACACAAAGGAATATGTACGTGTGCTTGCTTCAGCAGCACATATACTAAAAAAAGGAATATGTACATTTTTGTTTTGAACAGTGTATAAAAATATAACAAGTTTCTGCATCAAATGATCTAATGTTTATTGTTACTTCGGGTTAGACAAAGTAAAAAATGAGAATTGATTTGAATTTCATTTACATAAATATTTCCACAAACAGTATAGCTAGTGTACAGACCAGCAAAGATTGTGAAAGTGATACATATGTGAGTAAGAGTTGGAGAAAACTGGGTTAATGCAGTGTTAATTAAAAATGTAATGTGTATATAAATGACAGTAAAAGTTTTTCATGCTTGTTATATTTTCAAAGGCCAAACTGGGCATGTAAGCAGAGTGGATACAGTTATTCATCACAGAGAGAAGAGTTGATTAATAGAAGTAAGACAATATTGATGGTCAAGTCCAGAGAGACACCACTACTTCATAGAATGGGGGGGGGGGAATATAGTGATAAAAAACAGACACAGTGGAATAATTAATCTCTACAATAAATGAAATAATGGCGTGCTTTATCTTTTTGTGCTGGTGAAATTATCATCTCCAATGCATAGTTTTTAATTACACCACAATTCTAGCTTTTCTGTAATAAATAAAAACATGCCAACCTTGACTATCCAAATTCTGTTGTTAGCATTGACATTGTATTATTAGCTAGCTACTGCTGTGTAACAAATCAGCTAAGACTGGGTTGTTAAAACAACAACCCCTGATTTAACTCATGATTCTGTGGTTCTGAAATTTGGTCCTGACTCAGCTAGGCTCATACATACATTTGCAGGGAACTGATGTTTACTGGGAAGTTTTGCCTTTGTGGCTTGGGAACTTGTCCTCTGGGTGATGAATGAGCATGGGCCACTTATCTATCTTCATCTACAGGGCTGGTGTGGATTTGTTCTTGTCGCAGAATTCGGATTCTAAGAAAGAGGGTACAGAAGAGTATAAGACATAGGAGTCAGAACTGGCATAATACTGCTTTTAACAGATGGATTAGTAGAAGCAAATCTTAGCCAATCCCAGAGACCAGCAAAAAGGGACATCACCCTCAGATGAGAGGAGTTACAATGCAAAGGGAACTGCTTCAGGAGATGGAAACACTATGGCCTGTTGCAACCACTTGGAACATGTCACCTTGGATGAGTCGCCTCACTTCTTCCGCTCAGTAGGCCTTACCATCCTTGAAGAAGGAGATAATATATTGGCCACTCAGTTGTCCCAGTTGTGGTGTAATCAGACCAGTACAGATTACTCTAGGATGAGTGCAAATTGCTTACCCCAGTCCTGGCACAAAGATCCCATAAATAGCATTGGCTCTTTCATTATTATTAATAATAGAAGATAAGCTATAGGTAGAGAATACTGACTAGACTGTGATTAAAAAAAACAACAACAACAGGAGACAAGGCAAAATCATTGTAGTGAAATATGAGCTTACTCCAGTCTATGACTGCTTTACTATAAAATGTATTTGTTCATCATCAGTTGATGGCTTTTGAAATCATTTATTTTTATTGTCTAACAAAGGGCACTTTGTTGAGTGCTTCATTATCTGTAGAAATGTTTTAGCATTTGCACCAAAACTCTGTGCTCAAATGCTGGCCCTAGCAATACCTCTTAGTGATAATTTTCAAGTTAAGTATTATGCATCAGGTAAATGATTGTGCATATAAATGGTCATTTTAGATTGTGCATTAGCAAGTAGAAACGGACAGTCTTTTCCAAGAAATATTCAACTTTCTTTCCTCCTATAGCTAACTGCCTCAAGAAAGATTGTAGAGCATGCTGTGTTGTTGTACAAAGTCAGATTAAAAAAGAATAATAAACATCTTTAAGCTGTTAGTTCTTCCAACAATGGGCTCAGTACATTTGCTGTTTCTTTTTTTTTCTTACTGTATAGACTCATATATGTTTATTGTATTATTTGAGTAGTGCCAATAAAAAAATACTGATAGAAATACACCACTTGGAACTTGTGGCTTTTACTTACTGCAGGGAATTTTTTTTTTAAATTATGGACACATGGAGATCAAAATAATAAGTATCCTCTAGGCTCTAGAATCCACGGATTGGATTTATGCTTAAATCTCAGTGAATTGCAAGCAGTAACTTCGTAAGTTATATATTAAAATGTAGATTGAGCTGGCCTTAGTGGTTCATGCTTGTTACCCCAGCATTCTGAGAGGCAGAGGCAAGGGGTTCAAAAGTATGAGTCCATCCGGAGTAACTTAGTGACTTAGCAAGACCTTGTTTCCAAGGACAAATAAATAAAAGGGAACCAGGGGTATAGCTCAGGGTGAAGGTCTCAGGTTCACTCTTCAATATTGAAAAAAAAGAAAAAAAACAATACATGATGATTAGGGACCAGCTGTACCACATTTGTATGATATCCTCAAAGGCCATCCTTCAACCTAAATCTTCCCACCAAGTATGCTTTTTTATTTTTTTTCAGACATGCTGTTTTTCTCAGAGGCAATTATACATGCTATTTGGCAGAGTAAAGTACCATAAGATAATCAGATTATTACTTAGAAAACAATTTCCACACAAGATCATTTCCAGAATTGCAGGTGATTTCCTGGAAATGGAGTCTACAACAGCCCAGAGAAGTGGTGTTCATACACTCCATGTTCTAAGACATTCCCAGATGTAATGACAGTGACCACTTCCTGTAGTTCTCCTATAGAAGATAAACTCCTTGAAGATATATCAAGTGTCTCGTCACTTGTATGCCTGTCATCTCTCTGAAGGCCTGGTGTCTTCTAGGCATGAAAGTGCCCAAGAAGTCTTGCATGGGCTGAAGACTGTGCCGAAGCCCTATCCTCCAGGACACTACTGATTGGCATGAAGCCAACAGAGTATCACAAGGGCTGAGTTTTACAGATATTTCCAAAAATCAAGGGAACCTGTGGCTGACTTCTTTGCAGAATGTATAAAATGGCACAGACTGCCCTTACACTGGTGTTGTGAGAGGCATTGCTTTTACTCTGCAGCTCTGGGTCCTTCTCTCCTGACTCTGCCTTCTGTCCCCAGTTCTGCCATCTCCATGTAGAGCTCTGGGTTGACATTGCTGGTATTGTAAGTTTTCATAGGCTGGGTTACGCTGCTCGGCGGAAGGTGGCCGTGAGGAGTGCTGTGTGTTCTTGCCTAGGCAGTGATGACGCGCCCTACCTTGCAGGGTGAGTCCAGTACAAGGCTCTGCACACTCTTCATGGGCAGCAAATGCATTGTAAGTGAACTGATGCTAGCTTTTGTTTTTGTCTATTTTATAATGTCTCACTGTCCCTTCCTATTATGATTTTCACGCTCTTCTGCCTTTGAGCGCTGTCTTGCAGCTCTCCTTTATCATGGTCGTAAGACTCTGAGGAGTGGGTTTCTGGAAACAGAAGCAAAATCTCAGCCCAGGGATACTCAGGACTTGAAGTGACCCGAGAGAAGTTTAAGTCTGTGTCACTGAGTTTCTAGCCGGAGTCCCCAGGGTGGTTGTATTGGGAGGTGAGTCAGTCCAGTCTGTGCTCATGCTTTCTGAGCTTCCGGTTCATGGTAAGATGAGAGGAGGCCCTGTGTGCCTGGGTGAGCACTCGTGTGGTGGTCGTGGAACAGAGAGCTTCTCCCCTGACGACAGAGCTGTGAGTGTCATCTAAGTGAACTTTAAAGATATTTTATCACTTGTGTACAAATCGAAGCCATTAGCTGTATGTAAAATAAAGGGAAAGCAACAAAAGGCTGAAAACATTCACCAGAAATCGAGTGAGCGCAACAGTTGTTATCACAAAATAGGATCATCTCTTTATCACAAGGAGCAGGGGAGAATCTCCGCACCTCCCAGGGCAGCATTCCGTTTTCTCCAGTAAATAATACAGGGCTTCCCCCATAATTACCTGAGAGACTGGAATAGCTCCTTGGGATCCGTTTCAGTCTATTGGGTAAATGATACGTTTTCTAATGGCATTTTTACCCAACAGTGAAGCTTGTGAACTAATGATACATATAGCGAAGCCACTGTAGGGAATCGTGGAGGCAGGGGCTGCTTTTACAGAGTTCTGAGCTCAGCCTTGCACTATGAGATTCCAGGGAGACAACGTTTGTATTTAGTATTACCGGAGAAAATAAACACTCCACAAGAGCATTCTTGGGGCGTTTTCACAGGGTGTCTAAAGAGGCCCTGTGTTGGGCAGAGTGCCATTTCCAGCCAGTGACAGCCCATTTGAAATGCAGCTGCTCTCTGCTGCTATGAGAGACATGTCCGAGTTAGTCTGGGAAGATCCCATGACGAGTCCCCCGTGGTGGCCTGGATCATCGGGCTCAGAGCTGTTGATAGAGGAGTGATTTAGATTACGGAGGCAACCATGAGGTCATGGAAAAAGGCTGTAAGACTTGGGCTGGAGCCTAGGTCTGACTCTGGGGGGCATCCGCTTAGCTTGCTGGGCTTCATTGTCCGTCTCTGAAAGTGCCAAACCATCACCGTGTCACGCAGAGGTGGGAAGGCGGGAGACAGAAGCCCGGCAGAGGTTGCTGCCGGAAGCTTCCTCGTATTCACCAGGGCTGCAGTGAGATCTTGTTAGGAAACTACACTGACCACTGATGTGAGTGTTCTCCCAGCTTTTCAGTTCTGGGTATCAGTTAAGATACAGATTTTCTGTTCTTCCACATGATCATTAACTTCTTCAGAAGCAAGGCCTGAGATTTTCTTAAATCATTAGATATTTAGTAATTGTCCATATGATTCTTGTAGTCTGAAAAGGTTGAGAAAGAGTGAAGATAAGGTTCAAAAGTGTCACTGGATTTGTCTGTGTGTGTGTATGTGTATGTGTGTGTGTATGATCTGTAGGACAGACTGAACTGCATGGTTGGTTCTGTTACACACTCCTTTCATAGGGCTCTTGACTTCTGCAGTTAGTGGAATAGCAAAGCCACGCTGAGGAGCTAATGCTGGTGCAGGTGTGTGCAAGATGTGTGCCCTGTGACTCTGACAGGACCTTATCATGGTGGCTTGGCTGCCATTCTCTGACAGATTGAAATCTGTTATTGTTGTTGGTCTAGCTCCAAATTCCAAGAGACTCACTTGTATTCTAAGCTTAAAATAAATATCAGTCCAAGAATCATGGCTCCCGGAGAGATGGGAATCAAAGTGACAGTTCTGCACAGCCTCTCGGAGCAGACCTGGCTTTCTCCCCACAGTATCAAGGCTGGATGCTGGATGGCACGGAACTGTCATTAAAACGCTTTTGCTGTATGGTGACGAGCCTTTCTAGAAGTCTGCTCAGCCAGCTATCAAGAAGATGCCCACAGGGTGCCCCGTGAGTTCCCTCTGTGTTGAGGATGGCCTGCTGTTCTCCCTAGACTCGTACCTCTCTGGGAGAGTGTTTTTGGACATCTAGTAGTTCCTTTCATGTTGATCTATAAAATTATGTGCCAGTGGAATATGAACTGCTACTAAGAAACCACAGTGTACTGAAACTTTCACAGAGATGGTTCCAGTTTGCTCATTAACCTTCATAACTAGTCTCTGAACTTCTTCTCATCTTGCCATTTGTGCAACCCTGAGGTTTATAAAGAAGTGATGGAACTGGTGCAAGATGGTTAACTATTCTAGTGCACAGCAGAAACGTCACTGGAACCCAATTCTAACTTCCAAATCCTAGGTTCTATAACCGTGTCCTCACAATGCATCCTTATGATTCTGACTTCTCCAGCTGGTGGGTTCAGATGTTGTCCCACTAATATGAATATTCTCCCAAACTCCAGCTCCTTGATTCCCATTTGTATGTTTCTTGGCCACTTGCCTTCTCCAGATGTTGCTGATAATTGCTATGGGAGGGGTTTATTTACCCAGCCTAATGCTGGCCACCACTACTTTGTTTTCATAAAATCTTATGGCTCTATCGCCTCAGAAAAGGCTTTAATGGCCAGTGAGACTGATTCTTAATTGAGGTCACCATTGCACTAGCACTGTGACATTCCAATCAACCTTCTGTCTGGATGCCTCTAGGGGTAGAGAACTTGCCCCTTCCTAGTCTACCTGCGACAGCAGTGGAAGGCATTGCAACCTGCTCATGCCTCCTTCCATACACAGTCTCCTGTTGGCCTCTTGGGAACACTCAAAGGGACTAAAATCCAATGCTCAAAAAGGAATGGTCGGTTGAATCCAGGACACAGCATCCCTGGGCTTTGGAAAATTTGTCTTCCTTGGATAAACTCCAAAACAGCTTCACGTTAGAGCCAAGGAGAACGGTAAGATGGCAAAAAACTGAAGAGGCTTTTAAGTCCCCACGGGGACCGATGTAAAGGAAGCAGTGTAGTGTTTTCAGGATTGAAGGGAGAGAGTCTAAACCAGCGAGGGGAAAGTGCCATGTTTGCATTTTATTGATTTCCTACCTATTGATTTCAACGGATGAACTGTCTGCCTGAGAGAAAAGAGACTGACTGCGTAGCCGAAACCCAGATGTGGGCCCTTTAAGGGAGGAAGAGCATTATGTATAAAACACGCCAGGTGCTCACTCCTAGAGCCCACCGGGGCACACACCATGGCTTTACTCCTGATGCTGGAACCCTGGAGGGAGGTAGACTTGGAGGTTTGCCTTGCCCTGAGGAAAGCTCAGCTGGAGGGAGGGAGCACGGGGCTGCCGTTGGGATCTTACCGAGCCACTGGGTGACAGGGCCAGAACTCTTCTGAGCTTCACTGTGTCTGATGTGTCTGTGTGTCCTCAACCAGCACGTGGTTCCACACAGTTGATGCGCAACAGCATTTAAACTTGAATGAATGGACACCCGATGATCTCTTCCTTCTTTGGGGGGCTCTGTCATTAAAGCATTCTTAGTTGGGAGTTTATCTGAAAATCTTCTTTCTTATTGGGGAGTTCTTAGAGAGGCAGAGATTTTTCTTAACCTTCTCTTCTTGTGCCGTGTGTGTGGTAATGTATCTTGGGAGGCCTTGGGGCATGATAGTCACCCTTTTCTCCCTGCTAACACTAGAGGATAGTTGTGGCTTTAGTAAAGGATTCTGTTAGATGCTCCTGCCTCTGCCTGTGTATCGGCTCAGAACACAATGGCAAGACATTGCCTAGCTGGGTCCCTAAAAGTCCCAGGAGAGAAGCTGTTTTCTGAGTGCAATGTGAAAGAGAAAGAGATAGATGAGAAATGAATTGCTTATGTATCAGTGCATTTCTCACACAGCACCTAAATAAGAAATCAAATAAATCTATGGCATCATTGCTTGCAATATGTAAGGTGATTATGTTTCTCTGCACTAAAAGTCTTAAAAAGATACATTGGTTTGAAAAATATTCATAATACCTAAAAGTAGAACATCCAGGACATGTTAATATTCTGAATCTGAGATAAGGGTGGCCTGTGTACACAACTCACTCATCAGAGGGAAGTTGGCCTATGAGTTAGGAATTGACTGGTGCCTTTGCACTGGGTGACATGTGCCTGCCAGAGTCTTGAGCGCTGGAGTACAGTGGTGGACAAAGAGCCTGGACTTCAAGGAACCTATTCTCCAGAAGGAAGACTAAAGACAATGAAAACACAGAGTAAAAGATACAGTGCGATGGCTCATGCTGTAGAGAAAAACCAAGTGGTCAAGGATGCCAGTGTTTTGGGAAGGGAGGAAGGAGGAATGGAGAGTTTTAAATATAGTACTTGGGGACCAGCTTCACCAACTATGTGATATTTGGGCAAGGAAATGAAGAAGGTGAAAGTTCAGTTATGTGAGTACATGGTGGAAAGGCATTCTGGGAAGGGGTGTAAAGGCTCCGTGGCAGAGAGTGTGCAGTGTGCATAGGCAGCACCGAGGAGGCTAGTTGGCTTAAGTGGTGGGAAAGAAGAAGAGAAGATGTCACAGAAATAGACTCAAGCAAGGACAACACCTTGACCTCAGAGCATGCCTTCAAAGGAGTGAAGTCCTTACCCAGGAGAGGACAAAGGAGCCCTGAGAAGGTGTCAAGTGATAACTGCATACAACAGCTTTTTAGATCCCTAGCAAAACTGATGGCACTGTGGTCCCGTGAGCTCTGAACTCAGCGAGTGGAGCATCTGAGCGAACGGGTAGGATCCAGGGAGCCCTGCTATCTGCTGAGCTGTCAACCCGGGCTTCAGTGTTGTGGCGATGGAAATGAGCAGGCTCTGAGGAGCTCAGTACAACATTTCATTTCAGCCACGGGAGTCCTACTTGCCCATGCCATTGCAATTTAGCTCAATTTAAAAATCAAGAATTCTTTTTTTTCCCCTCAGTAGATTATGCCCTCTTGGTGTATAGGTAGGAGGGAAAATAATTTAGTTTGTGCAGCTCCAACAGCTACTTTATAGTACATTAATGTCCACTTAGCTGCTACCTGGATTGCTCTGTCAATACCCAAGGCATTTAAAGTTGCAATTTTAGGGTCTCTTTCACACTAGATGCAGACACACTCAGCCTGGAGTTGCTGCCTCGCACACTCCCCACTGTGAGGGACTGAAATGATTTTTTACTCATCACCACCACCCAGTGGAGGATGGTTGGGGTCAGACTCTGAGAGCACAGGGAGGTCCACCTGTCACACTTGCTTTTCAAAAGCTTGCTTTTCTTTCTTTAGCAACTGTCGTGTCTGCTCTTTTACTAACTTGCTTGATGGCACGCCGATTATGGAGGGCCCTGTGGTCATTTTAATAATCAGTGTGAAACATTTAGATGACTGAGATTTTGGTTGTCATGATGACCAGAGTATGGGAACCACAGTTAAGTCTCTTCCTTTGCTCTGGAATAAGGCTTATTCTCTGGCGATGTGAAATGGCTTATGGGTCATGTGCTTATCTTTGGTGCAGACACTTTTAGACCAGTTATAGATTTTCAGAAAAACTATAAAGATGGCACAGATTCCCATTTTCCTTTGCTCCTCCTTTTTCCTATTATTAACATCCCACATAAATATTGTGTATTTGTTATCATCCAAGATCCCATGTGATTACTTTATTCCTAGCAAAGTAGTTAATACTCTATTCAGAGTCTTTTATTTTTTACCTGATATCCTTGTTCTGTTCCAGGATCCCATGCTGGACACCACACTGCATTAGCTGTCATGTGTCTTTAGCCTCCTGTTGGCTAGATTAGTTTCTTAGGCTTTCCTTTTTTTGGATGACCTTCAGAGTTTTGAGGATTGGTCAGGCATTTTGTAGAATGCCCCTGAGGCGAGGTCTGTCTGATGTTTCTCTCATGATTAGACTGAGCTTATGGGTTTTGGAGAGGAAGGGAAGGTACCATTTTTATCACATCCTATCAAGGTTACACACGTACTATCAGTGTGACTTATCACAATTGACACTGAACTTGACCACCTGGCTGACACAGTTTTGGCAAGTCTCCCCATTGTGAAGTTATTGTCTCTTTCATACCCGTTGAACCCTTTGGATGGAGGTCACTACACACAACCTCATCTGAAACATTGTCATGACACTTCCCCTCCTTGAGGACATGTTATTAGATTATATTAAAAATTATTTGGAATTTTGCATCTGGGATTTTTGTCTCTTCCCCTTCATTTACTTATGCAATCATACATTTATATCAGTATGAACTCAGGAGTATTTACATCTTGGGTTTTAATTTGATACTGTGTGCTGTTTTGTTCTAGTTTTGGCTGGTAGGAAAGCTCAGCTGGCTCTTAGGTCTCTGTGATAAGTTCCCATTTGTGTGTGTCCGTGTGCATGTTGCAACCACTGCATCTCTGAGGCTTGGTGCCCTCTGTGATGAGTACAGTGAGGATATTGATATGCTGTTTACCTCATTAACAGGGTTCAAGCAGCAATCTGGAGTATTCATCTTATTGGGTGAAGTTTTGCAAATCAAAATTTTTATAAAATATCTTCTGCAGAAATTTTCATCACCTAATACAAATAGATGGTGCTTTATAATTTATTTTGAGTAAATTTCATGTGCTTTCAAGCATAGGATCCCAAATACCAGTATTCCATTGTTTTTTAAAATAAAAATTATTTAAACTAAAATTTATTTGTTAATGTGCCTATTTGAAATTTATGTCACTAAGAAAGGTTTTAATATTTTACCGGGTACTATAAATACACACACACACACACACACACACACACACGTAGTAGTGCCCGGGTTCTCAAACTTAATTTGTCCCACATTTTTGGAAGATGGTCACCTTTGTATTTGTGTGGGAAGAGGGCTGTGGTCATGTTTGTCACTTGATGCAGAGTTTGCGAACAGAACCAAAATTTTCCCAAATGTTTCTCTTTGTGAACCAAATTGCCTGCAAACGAAAGTGTTCCTGAACTGAGGTACCACTATATCCAGTACTGAACACTGAATCCAGGACTTTTGGCCTGACCTATATCCCCAGAGCTTTTTACTTTTTACTTTGAGACAGGTCTTAGTACATTGCCCAGGATGGGCTTGAACTTGCAATCTTGCTTCCTCTGCCTTCCAGAGTAATGGGATTACAAGCATGTGCCACCACACCTGGGTTAATATTCTACTAATGCTATTTCACTTTTTTGCAAACACTTCTGTATTTTCAGAGCTTCAAGAAAGAGTCAAATAAGTCATATGCTGACCAAAAGGTCATTATATTAACTATTCCCAGTGATGTTAGAGAAGTAGGAGGGACTTTGCCCCTTCTTCACCAAGTGCCCCTTCCCTCCCAAATACAGTGGACTCTTGAATTACAACCAGCTTGACATACAAACAACTTTGGTTACAAGTGGGATTTTAGTTTTAAGTTACAAAGTCTTGACTTACAACCCAGATGCCTGCAGTTTGTGTTTCCAGTTGGTCTCAGGTACAGATTTAATCTTTAAAGGAATCCTGGATGGAACATTGCAACATCCTTTCCTGTGTGGGGTTGAAAAGTCCTGAACCAGTGTCTCTCAAAGGACGCTGAGATTTACTGTATACAGGAGAGAGAGACTCTGAAGGCTGGGTAGAGGAGCTCGAGCCTTCAGCAGACCAACTTGAGTTACAAACAGCCCTCGGGGATGAACTGAGTTCATAAGTCAAAGGTCCACTATAATTGTGCTAAATAATAATAAAAACAAATGGTGTACTTGCATGCGATGTGTCCCCTTACCCCGCACCAACCTCTTGCCAATCCCCTCCCCCTCGTCCGGATTCTAGATCTCCAGTGTCTGTAGCCCGAAGCTTTATTTGCCTGCCAGTCTCTGCACAGGAGTAAAAAGCAAAGGCTAAATAATACTTTCCTCACACGCTGCAAGTTCCAAAGAATGCAAGCCACATGGAACGTGTCAGAGTTCAGTAATTTTGAAACGGACTCCAACACAACTAATTTGGAAGGGCAAACTAGAAACCAGTCAGCCCCTTTCTGTTGAGCTCAAGTCAGAGTTGGAGGAAGAGATGCTCAGCTCCAAGCTGTCACTTGCTGGGTGTTGCTGTCCTGGCCTGGGTGACCTGTGGAACCACCTCCAGCTGTGGGCTGTAAACAATGTAGGAGAGGCGGTGAACCATCCCAGCATGCAGGGAGACACATTTTGCTAGGGCTGCTGCATTTGCGCTGCTTCCTGGAATTTTAAAATGTGGTCTTCTCCAGGGAAAGGATCCTTTGCTCCATTCCAAAGCCAGCCAGGGACACCGTGGTTTTCTTCTGCACGGGGCTCAGCTTGCACATTGCACCTGTTTCAGTCAGTTTATTTGTCTTTCCTTTTATTTGAGAGGCAATGCCAGAGAAAAGGAAGAAAGTTGTCTATTTTGCTAGGGGACACAGTACAGAAATGCTCATGCTACAAGTGTGCATTATTTGGTTCCAGGAGAATTTTTGGTTTGCACGGACAGAGAAGGTTAGGGCAGTGAAAGTCCAGCCTGCTTTAAAATGTGTTCGTCTAAATTAACAGTTGTGGTATTTCAAGTCTGATATGGGAAGGAGGCCTTCTCATTGGTTTGGAAAAAGCTCCCCGTGGGCTGTTTGTCTTAAACACAGCCTAATAGAGTGGTACTTAATGAGAGCAATGCGGATCTCAAATTCAATTTTCTTTCTAACTGGCTAAAGCACGTATTTAACTTTGATCTGTAAGTAGGAATCAGGAGCATGATTGGCTAATGTTTGACTTGCAGTTGGCCTAATGAGATTTTATGAATATCAATATTGCTACAGCATCATAATGTATTTGCTGGCTTTTTGTGGCAGTGAAAAAATATTGCTGTCTATTAGTCAAGTAACTTGGTTTCATAACGCCACAGTAATTACTCCGATTTCCCTTTGGTGAACGTGGGGCAACTGTTTCTTAATTTTTAGAGAGGTCAGCATATTTTTGTTTTAATTGATGCTTAGCCTGACTACATCTAATGTCAGTCAACTGTTGTTAATAGGCTGTATTATAATGCGAAAGTGCTGATATTAAGTGGAGTTGGTGAACCCCAGCTGGGCTGTGTATTCAGAGGGTTTTGCATTAGACATTCTGCAGCGGTGCTGGATTTATGTGGTTAAATTCATTTCAGCCATTGCAACTTGACAACTAATTTTGGATAAGAATGATTGGAATTGATAAACTCTCTTATTTTTGGAAGTGGCTGTTTTTCAAAACAAATCTTTTATCTAGCATGGCACATCATTTAGTGGGAACATATACAAATCAGCCTCACTGTTGATCATGGGGGCTGGGGAGCATTCAAATCATTAGAGCGTTTATTTTCCAAGAAGAAATAGCAAATATTATATGAGAGGCCGGATGTACAGCCAGGCCAGTGCTCAGGCAGCAGTGCTATAAAACCCTACTTTTTAGAAAGGAGATAGAAAAATGCTCTTGGTGTGTGTTTTCTGTACATTTTCTATTATTACTTTTAGAAGAAAATGTAACAGAACACTCGGACGTTTCTGGTGTGGCAGAAAATGACACCAGGAGAGAGTTTGAAATGTGTACGTCCCGAGGACTTCTGGCTGCAAGAAAGCCTGTTTACATATGAGATACTATCAAAGTAATTTTTTTTGTTTTAAATCATAATAAAAGACACATTACCATTCAAAATACCCCTCCTTACTTTCAACACACCTGTCCCATTGTACTTGCCACCTTCCGAAGCAGTTCTGCAAGTTGTCTTTTGTGTCTTTTCACAGCTGCATCAACGTTGTGAATCCATCTAAAATGCTTACAGCAACTTCTGTCAAATAAAAAAACATAACAGTGTGTTCCTGTTCAATTTATTCACGGGAAAAGCAAAAACAAATTATTCACTGGACCTGGCACTGTCACTTTTGGCTCGTCCTCAGTAAAAATGACCACAAAACGTAAACTTGTTGAATGGGTTCAGGACACTGAGGCAGACCCGATTATGTGAAGTGAAGACACGGAAAAGAACTTCCAGCCATGGCTTCAGAAACAGGCGAGAGTGATGTGACACATGGATTTGAAGCAAAGGAAGATATTTTTAGGGCAATTAATGGCAGTGTCTCTTTTACCATTAAGAGGTGAGGTGGTGGTGCTGACGTTCACCGTACTTTTCGGTCACAAACTCACACATCCCATGCATGCTCAAGAAGACCCTCACTAGGTCGCTAACACGGATCCCACTTGAAGACCATGAGAAGAGCTTGGGTGAAGCTGAATCTCAAGCCCAGGACCAACGGCTGGAGGATGGCTGAGCCGGGATTCCCACTCAGACCGGCCCCATCTCCCAGTCCCACTTTCTCCAGCCCATTGCATTTGCTCAGTGCCCCGCACAGTGGGTGGCACTCAGGGGAGTGGAGCCGCCTGCTGATCCACCCCTCCCCTGACCTTTTGTGAGTTTACCTCTGAACCTCTGTGAATTGTTTTTTCCCCCTTTGCTTCTCGCTCATAGTTTAGCGCCTGATAGAAAGTGGGCAGAGTCCTGCCCCGTTTCCTTTCTGACAGTCCTCTCAGAGTCTCTCATGGTGGCTGTTAAGGATGAGGTAGGTCCCGACAGCTCCATGACCTAAGTGAGGAAACTGGGAGTTAAGAAGCTGAATGTGCCCTCCCCTTTTCCCCAACTATTTTTTTTTTAAATGTTGAGACAAGGTCTTGCTAAGTTGCTAAATTGTTCAGGCTGCATTCAAACTTGGGATCCTCTTGCCTCAGCCTACTGGAGTAGTACAATTGTAGGCCTACAGCATCACAGCTGTCTCAGAGCCAGGTCTTGAAGGCAGGGAAAGAAATGTGAGCTGGATGTTTGGGTAGAGACAGGCTAGAATTAGCAATTGTGAGGCAAAGCTTAGTGGTGGGGGACTCCAGAGCCAGTCTCCAGAGCATGGACAGTTGAGTGGGATGTGGACATTTTAGATTCCTGTGGTAAGAAGGCTGTGGGTCCCTTGTCAAAGCTATGCTCTTTTTCTCTTGAGCACTGTGGTGGTGAAGCTGTGATCTTTCCAATGTGGGCCAGTCAGCAGGGCTTGAGGGCTGTTAGCTGTGGTCCTCCTCCGGTCACTCGCCTTCCAGGGGGGGGATGTTGTGTCACCTGTGTATTCTGGGCTCCACACCCCACACCCTGTTCCTGCCTTCCTCCAGGCAAGAGCACACTTCTGCTCGGCCCCAGCCTGGAGAGTTACCTCAGTGGGTATAGGCAGTGCTGGGGTCAGACATCTTCACCATCCTCACCAAGGGTGATTTCTAGAGTTCTCCCTCAGGAACTCCTGTGTTTGGGATAAGGAGAGAGCATTTGTCAGAGCCAGTATTTCTCCAAAGCAAGTTCCTGTGGATGCATTTCTGCTTTTTCTCTTCTCATGTGGCTGTCTGAGTTCCAGGCTTCTGTCTGGGCATCTCTTGCAGGGAGGAAATCAGGCACAGGCAGTGTTGATGCCAAACTCCTGTGGCCCTGTATCAGTGGTCCAATGTCAAAGTGAAGCCACATCCAGCTCATCCAATATTTATTTTTAAGTTTTCAGCTGTTTGGGTTTTGTGCTGCTAAGATGAAAGGAGCAGGTGTGTTTTGATTTTCCCAATAACAAAGACTTCTCTGGTTGGTCATTTTGTCCATGCTGGAAGTGACAGGACTTCTTCTGTGGATCTATTTTTTCCACCATCATCATTGGAAGCCATGGCCTTGACTTGCTCTTGGGAAATAGTCCACAACCTTCTTGAGTCTCAAGAACAAAGCAGCAAGGCATATCCAAAGGCTTTGTCCCCACTGGACCTTTGAGGACACGGTACAAGGCACATCTGAGCCACCCAGGGCCTTCCCCCTGTGTGTCACAAAAGTAGCACTTGTTGTATGCTAGGCTCTGACCTGGACCTGGGAAGTTCATGGTGAATTAAATACTTAAGATGCCACCTTTTCTTTGAGTTTTACTTCACTCTCTTGCCACTTCAATGAACCTTTTCTGTGCTCACAAAGCTACTCATCTGTTTTTCTGAGCTTCAGGTATTATTGTGACCTCTTTTTGCCCTTTTATTCAATCAGCTCAGCATTTTGTAAAACTGAAGAGTATGTTTTGCTCAGCGGAGCTGGAGAATTTGGTGCATACTTGTATCTAGATCATTTATAAAAATGTTAAGCAAGGCCAATATCAGTGTAGTCTCTGGGGCTCACTTTCATTGTACTTTTTCTTATCTTTAAGGTGATTTACCTGACACAGGTTAGTTATATAGTAAGTATTCAATAAATAATGTATTGATTCATTGATCCCCTTTCCTTGTCAGGCTATTTCCCACAATCCTGGAACGAATTGGTGTTTTAATGGTCTTGGGTTTGAAATATTGTCAGAAGTCTTTTTGAGGCTAAAAAAATTACTTGAGTTCATTTCTTCTCCTTCCCATGCCTGTCCTCTCAAGAGGAGTGACATGATCAAGCAGACCAGGATCCATTGCCCCCACTCATTCCTACTCTTGCGTTCATGGGGGTTTTGTTGCCTTCAATGTACAGTGATTTGCAAACATCGATTCTCAGAGTTTGTAGGTCTCAGAATGAGAGGGAGTAATTTATCTTTGCTGGATCTGGGAGCAGGCCTCTGAGACCTCTGCCAGCCCCACACCACACTGGCCTCTGGTGGCAACAGTATGAGCATTTTGTTCAAGAAGGCCTCAGGCTCACCCCTGAGCTTGATGCCCTGACCCACTTTGCAGTGCTTTTTGTTCTCTCAATGGAAGGTGCATCAGTGATGCTCATATTAGACACCAGGACCCATTCTAGGGATAAGAACAAAGATTTCTGGACTTCGGGAACTTGTATTCTGATACGGGATAGGACTATAAATAAGACATCGTATACAAAAATGAGAATTTCAGATTCTGGTGAAGGCTACTAACAAAAAATCAAGTTGTTGTGAGATATGGGACCAGGCAGTTTCTCTTCTTTACAGAGAAGTCATTTGACTGGACATGACTTGATGGTGAGCCAGCAATGGGTGGAAATCTTGACAAGTTATTGAGGAGATGTGGGCACGAAGGAATGCCTTCATGCCATGTTCATGTGTACTAGGTGACTTTCACTGGATATCAGTTCAAGTTTTAATGTTTTATGTATCTACATCTACTTAATAGTTTTGGGTAAATGGATCCTTTTCAAATGGGAAGAGAACCAAGAGATGGATGGTGGGAGGAGGGAGAGTAGGAGAAGGGGAAGTAAAAGCATTAATGTGTGTTCTGTACATGTGCTAACTTTCCATGGTGAGTGGGATCATTGTGTATTGCTAACATGTTTTAATAAAAGTCATGTGCATCCATGTTCATAGCAGCTCAGTTTGTGATAGCTAAATCTTGGGAATAACCCAAATGCCCATCACCTGGAGACTGGATAAAGAAGATATGGTTTTTCTATAAAATGGAGTACTACTTTGCCATAAAAGTGATAAGTTTGAGTCATTTATATCCAAATGGATGTACCTTCAGGACATACTCATAAGTGAAATAAATAGGTCACAGATGTGTAAATATCATATCTTTTCTCTGGTATGAGAAACTGAAGATGTAAATGAACTCTAGAATATATGTTAGATATTGTGAAATAGAAAATATTCAAAGGGAAATAGGGTGTAGGAGTAAGTAACAAGGGGAAGACAAAATATGATGGTAAAAAAAGGGAAACAAAGCTTATGGATATAGGGGCAGGGTGTTATAGTGTGGGGAATGGGATAAAATGGGAATTAAATTGTGTCATATGCTGGTACAAATTCTCAAAATTGTGTGTCATCATGATGTGTGTATATAATGTACCAATAAAGATTCAAATTTTAAAAAGTCAATTAAAAATAAACAAGTCATACCAACAAATGAGCAAACAAAACTAGACACTGTGCACATGTTAGCACCAATGCCAAAAAGCAAGCCAGATGAGGACAGGCCTATTTATCAGCTGTGTCCAATGATGTAGCCACATGGACATTGAAAGTGCTTGATGAGGACTTGGGTATAATTTCTATGATCACCCTGCAGAAGAAGCAATGCTTCTTTTAATTTAGAAATTCAAAGATCTAAGATCCAGAGACTAGTGTAAGATGTATGGTGAAGAAGAGCCAGGACTGCCAGACTTAAAAACCAGTGTGTTTCCAGTGCTTGGTCAGTGACCTCTGTCTGAAGCCCCTACTTCCCAGAATGTATTCTCCTTGCTGTTTTTCTACCCGAGATTGAGCTTTGGGTTTATCTGGCTGTGTTCCTTTCTCCTGCTCCTCAGGTCCTTCAGCTGTGTGATCATTATAGGGTCCCACTGACTTCTGATCTAACTTTATGCCTTTGCTACAGGTTTAGATCTTTTTATAAGGCAATCCTTAGACTCCAACAGCTAACATCACTCTCTAAGAGGTTTTCTGTAAATCATGGAATCAGAGCCAGGTTTTTGCTCCTTTATTCAGCCAAACAGGAAGAAGCAGAAAGGAAGGGAACTGAATATCTTCTATGGGACTCATTTGTGATAGGTATTTTGTATTTTATGTGTAGAACTGAATTTAATTTAACCATAGTTGTCATGAGCAACTGATGATGGGAATTGCTTTGGGAGTCACATAGATCTGGATTAAATTATGGATTTTAGTATAAACTATGATTTTAGAAAAGTTAGTTAATTCTCCTGACCTTTACTTTCCTACCTATAGAATAAGTCTAATATGACTTATCCCACAGGCTGATTGTGAGGATTGATTAAAAAAAAAAACCTGTGAATACTTACTCGAAGCCACCATTCAGTGAATGCGACTTATTATAAATTATCATACTTTGTTGAACCCAAATACAATATATTAAGTGCCATTATTCATATCACTAAGAAACCATGCTGTCAATTTAACTGTTATGCAGTGTCAAGTTTAAAGTCCACTCTAATGTCAAAAATTAGAAAATGCATTTTTAGAGTGACTGAAATAGTGTGTAGGTTATAGGTTACGTAACTCAATCATAATGACAATAAAATGCCAAGGCATCTAAGGAGAATAATTGGCTAGTGTTTGTCAAGAGCCTTGGTAACTGAGGAGAGGCATCTTTCTTGGTAGCCTCTCGGTTACTCATGACCTTCAAAGTAGAACAGATTTTCTTATAGTAAGTCAAGTTGCTCCCCAGCAATTTAAGTAGCTTCTGCTTACTTATTCCACTCCAGAGATAACGAGCAAGTGGTCAGTGTCCTCAGAAGACTCATTCATCTGCTTGTTAACTTATAACTTAAGAGCCTTTCTCTCAGACTAATTACAATATAATTATCTAGGCCTGCAAAACATCTCACCAATGTAATGTGGATGAATTTAGGGAATTAAGGAACTTTAAAAGCCAGCCATTCATCCATTCAGCAGATATTAATGGTGAACATAATACGTGCCTAGTCCGTTTTCAGTGTTGGGATCTGGGTGACAGTGAACTAGACAGTCTATGTGCTCGTGGGATCTGGAGGAGACAGGTAAAAAATGTAGGACAAATAATATTTGGGATGGACACAGAGTCTACCACAAACATGAAGCAAGATAATGAGATGGAAAGCAAATGACACTGAGGATATTGTGGTAGGAGAGCAGAGAAGAAAAAGGAGGCACACAGGGATAGGTCATGGTGGGCCCTGAGAAGGGCGGGGTAAGAAAAGAGTTTATTCTAAGTGTAAAAGATAAAAGGAAATAGAGGGTTGTTAAACAGAGAAGTGATGGAATTGAATTTCCTTGTTCTTTTTTTTTAAATCGGTTCTGATTTCTCTGATCAAGAGTAGAGAAGACTGTAGGGTGAAGAGCACCAGTCAGAGCAGGTAGGACTGCACAGGCGTCCAGCCCACAATTAGCCATCTCTCATTTCACAGAAAGTAAGACCAAGATTTGGTGAGATTATAGGGGCAAGAGCTGGGATTTGAGCCCAGCAATCTCTGTTCCAGTGTGTGTTTTCTTCCCTATCACCCTCAAATCATAGAAGTGGAGGGGTGTGGTCAGATGAGGGCGGCTTTCACAGGTGGAGCTCTTAGGACATGGATTTGGGAAGTGAAGGAAAGAGACAAAACACATCGAGGAGAAATCTGTGGCCAGGTGACCACGGAGATGTCTTAGTCATCCTAGTGGGGGGGGGGTATATGAGTCAGAAGTACACAGGAAATGACACAGATAAAGATATAAATTTGGGATATTACTCAGTGGCCAGGTGAAATTTTATAGGGAAACAATCCAAATGGAGTTGAGAAGCTACTTAGAGGAAGAGGGAAGAGAGGTCACAATGGAGCTTCTGAAAAGCCCCCACTGGGAGAGACATGAGTAGCCAGTGAAGAGCTTTTTGAAACAATTCAGAGGAGAAAAGCAAGCATAGGATTAAAGAGGCTGTGTGCTGGATAATAATCGCACAGTGGCTGACCCACTGCAGCTTGAGCATGAGGCCAAAGGAGACTTGAGCTAGGAGCAATACCCACGATGATGATGACTGAAGGGGCAGACATCTCTAATTTCACAGAAAGTAAGACCAAGTTTTGGTGAGATTATAGGAGCAAGAAGTCAGAGCTGGGATTTGAGCCCAGCAATCTCTGTTCCACCATCACCCCACGCTGCCTGTATGTGGGATCCTCGAAGAAATTAAATAGGAGAGAGATGGGAGATGACAGTGCTCTGTATCAAAGGAGCTCATGCCTTTTGGTGAAAAGATGTTTGGGTCATTTTCACCATTGTGTAACAGCAGCACAATTTTGAGAAGGGATAGAAACAACTCTAATGAAAATAAATACTGTTTGGAATAGAAAGAGAAGGGAGTGTTCACTTTTCTCTTTCTCTTCCAGGCAGTCCTCGACAATAAAAGCCACCAGGCACTATTCATATCTGATTAAACAGAAGTTTTTTTTTTTTTTCAAATAAAAAGAGAAAAGACCGCAAGTGCCAAGTGGCAAGCTTAATCTCTGGTATTTAGAATGATGAAGAGAAGCAATATCTGAAATCCACTTAAAATATGATTTCATGTTCTAATATACGTTTTGAATTTATGGGGAACTGACTTCTGCCATTTATTCAGAGAGCAAAAAAAATGCATATGCTATGCAGCTGAACTTATCATACCATAATGGGACACCTAGCATTTTTCACAAGTGATTGATGTTCGCTACCCTGTAACAGTCCTATCCTGTTACAAAAAATGGAATACATTTCAAGCCTCTCTTGAGTTGAATTGAGGAAAAAGCCAAAGAAGGCAGTAACACATGCCAGCTTTGGTAAGGGAGGGGGACAAGTGCAGGGCTGGGGAGTGTTTCTTTTACTTTACAAAAAAGGAAGAACATTTCAACTGGGAGGACACCCAGAGGTAGATATGTTAATTGGAATATTCCCCACTAGCGTTTCATAGAATTTAAACACTGTTTGAAGCCAATGTTAAATATCCCAGAATGAGTGCTGAACCAGAAGGGAAAGAAACTGCATTTTGTTCCCGGTTGTATGGTCGATTTGGACAAGTTGTTTAACCTGTCTGTGGATTTCAGTTTATCCATCTTCAAAAGGAGAGAAACAGCATTTGGCTCTACCCAAAGCCATGTTTCATAGTCCAAGCCAAGGGTCCCATTTCGACCTGAGTTTTAACAGGAGTGGTTCCTCTTCCAAAAAATGTTCAGAATCCCAGAAATAGAAGAAAGAGAAATACCAGGTGTGGGAGTCTAAGTCTTTATTGTCCAAGATCACCACTCTTGGATCTCTTGTAGAACTTCCAACTTGCACCTCGCTAAGGTTGACCAACTCATGGTTTTCCCAGGGTTCCCCTGGTTTTTTCACAGAAAATCTCACATCCTGAAATTGTGCTCAGTCTGAGTCAACCCTAGTTACCCGATGATCTTCGTTTCTACTGAGCCTTGGGTCACACTTGCCTTGATATTTGTATGTGCTTACACCTAGTCTTCAAGATTCACGAGGACACAGATGGTAAAATATAATTATTACATAACTAACCCTCTTTATTTTGTGGTACTAGGGACCAAACTCAGAGCTTTGGGCATGCTAGGCACATGCTGTGTTATTGAGCTACATCATTTGCCCCTTTCCCTCTTATTTCTGATAATGAGCATTGGGATTTATCCTCTTAAAATACTTTATTGATTTGTTTCCTAGATACGCCTTACAATTTTAAGTATCAACCTTCTGCAAGATATTTTGACAGGAAATTTTAAATATATTACCATATTTAAAACTAGAGTTCACTGAGGTTGGAAGTGATTTTTCTATCTATAGGAAAGAAAATGAGACTTACAGGAAAGGAATGCCTACACGTCTACCTGCTTTTTTTTGTGACTGACCTGAGACTGGAACCTGGCTCCTTGCAGAGCAAAGCCCAGACTCTTCATTATATCACCTGGTTTTTACTTTCTGGAACACCATTGACTGATACTTGCATGGAGGATACTTAGTGATTTTTTCAAAGTCTAAATCAGCTATCTCAAGGGGTTTTCCCAATGCCCTTGCCAGTTAAAGTCTCTTTTAATTGGGTCAACATCATCCTATTTTTCTTTAAAATTTAATCTTTGCTGCCTTTTATAATATTGGTTTTCATATCTGTGTCTTCCTTTATGTTTCCTGGGTGATTGTGTCCATTTCAAGGATGAGGAAAAGGGAAAAGAACTTCATTCATCTTTCAATTTCTGGGTTGCATATGTTTGCTTATTTATTCATTAATATAGTCATTCAGCCATAGTTTGATAATTGGGAAAGAGACACATATTCCTCCTGACTTGAAGTCAGTGGGAAAATATGATCAAGAAAGCAGAGAGTGTCTATAATTTCATGGGCTTGTCATACATTTGGAATTTTATTACAGTGCCAAGCCACTAAGACTTTCAGTAGACCTCTTTATAGAAACTTCCCTTTGTTTGCTCAAAATCTTTAAAGCTCTTTTAGACAACAAACATACCCAGATTCTATGATGACTGGGAGAAGACCATTGTCTGGATTAGTTGATTCGCAGGTGTTTTTTGAGGATTTGCTGTGAGCAGGACATAATGTCCAGGTCTGGTGGAGAATTTGAAGAATGCAAAGCCCAGGTTTTGCTCTTGATCTGGCTGGAGAGACATGTTCATCATCATGATAGGACACAACTCACGGTGAGTGCCTTAGGCACATGAGTTCATGGGTGAAGGGCCTAGCATTTGGGGGACCCTGGACAACTACTGGAGGTGATGGGATTTAAATCGAGCCTTAATTTTCTAAGAAGTAGAAAAGAATAGCAATGTTAATTGCAATTATATTAATGGGAAACGTAGCCCCTAAATTTGGGTTTGTGGTTCCTTTTCTTTGGCCGCGCTCCTCTTTCTTTGTGAGAAATCTTGTTTTCTGAGTCGATTTGTCTTGAACTCTCTTCTCCCTTCTCCATTTCTTATTGTTTAGAGAAATCTGTTTTAGAATGGAAAGTCCAAAATTGTACTGGTTGGTTTCAGTTTGGTCTTGTTTCCAGACTTGGAAGAAGATAAACTACAGGAAAATCAGCTCGCACTGACTCCATTCATTTGTGCAGCCCAGGCCCACAGTAACCGCCATTAGCACAGGAAATAATATCATCAGATTTTCATGTGAATGAAGGACAAAGGGAAATGTTTATGGCATTTTATGAAATTTTTATGGACTAAGGAGTGATTGACATGTTAATAAATAGCAGAAAATATTTGGTTTGCTTTCTTGTTATCCTCATATTTCCTATTGGAAACCTGTTGTCAACAGGCATATGTCTTCCATGCCTACTATACATGTCTGCTGATAATTGCTATTTATACTTCACTTATTAAAAAATCCTAGAAGAACATTAGAATACCAGTCTGCACCATGTTACTTCATCTTTATTCTAATGATATCTTCCCATTGGTGAGAGTAAGGGAGGTGCTAATGCTTGATAGTTTTTTCAAAACATGCTATTTCTTTGAGATATATTTAAAATAATTTTATTTCCAAATGCTAGGAGCCTAGCAAAAATAATTGAATCATCAGTGTTTGGGTGCAAATTCAAAGATCCAACAACTAGGTTATTTTCAGTTCAGCAATATTTCTGGTCCTTTTCCATGTGACTTATAAACAGAGTGATTCTAGGATTGGTATTTTCAGTGAACATTCTGTGCTTCTCTACAGCTACCTTTTCCTGAATTCACAGTGTCTCTCTGAAATCGGATCAGTGCTATTATTACTGCTGCTAACAATAGTCCTGTCCACAGCAGGGAAGAACAATTAACAAATTCATCAATTGTGTTTGTTTACTTGTCTGAGCTCAAGACTAATTATTTAATTAATGTCTTCTGTCTTGAGCAGAAGTGTTAGCACATGGAAGTGTTACTGAGGGGCAAACAAGGTGAGATTTGAGAAATTCCAACTTACCTGTGATACATAAATAGATGTTTATTTAAAATGCAGAGTTAAGAAAGGAGTGCTTTCATTTCAGCAGCTAACTTTGAGAATGCTAGATGCAGACTGGTTGAAGTAGCTGATTTCTTCTGCAGTGGTTGGAAGGGTCTTCATAAATTTGGCTCAAACAAATTAATAGAACAGCAAACAACTCTAAGATTTCACAAAGACTTTGTCGTAGGACAGGGCAAATGTATCTACTGATTGTGCTTAACCTTAAAGGACCAATTCCATTCCTGTCTTTTCTGTGCCTCCTCCAGTTCTTAACTTGTAGTTTCTACATGGTAGGAGACTTTGCATTAGTAAGAGGCTGCCCTACCTCTCTGGCTACTGTTGGCTTTCAGTTCGGTGTCTTAGGACCAGTCACAATCTTTGACACATTTCACATGCTCCATCAGTAGTTGCATGAAAAGAAGGCTGATGCTCAGAGTGTCACTGATTTTACTGCCAACCAAGGAAATAGTTGGTTTTGAAAGTCACATCTTTTTAAGTAAGTGTGGAGAGAAAAGTGAGACATTTACCAGAATTTGGTGGTGAATATAAAGCTTCTTTCTTCAACTGTCTTCGTGTTTTGGGTGGAAGTAGTTTAAAAGAAGAAAATAACCTTGAAGTATCCAGCAACTTCCTCTGTTGAGAAGCAGGAGTGTTTTTGGTTTGTTTAACAGAAGACTGCTCTGGAAATAGGCAATGCCTTCATCTTCCTGTGCATTACTATTTCAACAAATGAACTAGCTGCTTCATAAGGCTCCAAACTCTGAGTTTTATTGCATTTGATTATTCCAGCTAGTCCATATTATTTGTTTGGTCCTGCCTATGTTTGAGGTGCTTCACTAGGTGCTGTTACAAAGCATACATTTATATGAAGAAGCACACTGCCAAAGCTGAGGGTATAATCCTTACAATCCAAGGTCTGTATTCACTCATTAGCTCCAGGATGGATAGGCTGTGTGAATAATCTCTGTACCTTTGTGTCCTCATGTGGGATAGGAGTGGCAGTCATCACCTACTCATTGTTGTGAAAAGGTAGTTGTATGTAGGTTGTTGTGGTGAATAAATGATTAATACATCTAACCAATAGAGAAACTATAGAACAATGTTCAATATAAAATATGTGCACTCAATAGATATGAGCTAGATGTTACACACTGAATGTTTGTGTTCCCTCAGAATTCATATACTAAAGCTCTAATCCCCAATGTGATGGTCTTCAGTGGTGGAAACTTTGGGAGGTTGTAAAGGGAGGGCTCTCATGATGAGATTTATACCTGTATTCAAAGAAGAAGAATCCAAATTCCTTTTTCCTTTAACAGTGTGAGGAACCTAATGTGACAGCACCTTTATCTTGGGTTTCCATTGACTAGCACTGTGGGAAACATTTCTGTTATTTAAATTACTCTGTCCATAGAATTTTGTGATAGCAGCTACAGCTGACTTTTTATGCACAGTTTCTGCCCTTGGGCAATATAGTTAGAAGAAAGGAGTGAGGTAGCAAAATGGAAAAGGATGACAATAGGAAACTAGAAAGAACAGTGCTTCCTAGCAGGGGATCAGCAGGCCTTGATGGATGATAAGGGAGGAAGAAAATGGAGAAGATAAATTCATAAATGGAGAAACCTATATGGAAAAACACAAGGTATGTTGGAACATGGAAGAAAGTGTGAGGATAGAGAAGACACGATGTGAAGAGGCAGTGGGAAATTAGTGTGGACAAATTATGGAAGTCTCTGGTAGCAGCAGCCACTCAGCATATAAGGCACAGAGATTGGGCTTTGCAATAAGATTGAGTGAAAGGAGATTCAAGGTTCTTTACATGTATGACCAGGGGTACATTGAGGTATCATTGTGGGTATTGACCCCTCATCTGTAGAGTGGGCTTAATTTACACATGTCCTTATGCCTCAGGTAGCTGTGCAGGGAGTAGAGTTTGATTTCCCAAGATCTATACAAGGAGTTACACTCTAGCAATAATCTTAGAATTAACTGATGCAAGAACAAACCTGTTGGTTGTAAAATTTCAAAGAAGTTTTTCTCATTGGAGTGGGTCGATCCTGCTAGTTTTAATACATCTATGTGGATAGTTTTTTCTTCCAAACATCATTTAATCAAATGCTACAGCAAGAGATTTCATTCTTGCTCCCACGAGAAGCACGGAGGCTTCAAAGCCACCGAAATTCTTGCTAACAGAAATTGTGGAGAAGAATAATACATTAATTGACATTTGTGTGGTGTGCCCTTTCATGTTCCACCCACTTGTCCTGTCTGCATTGCAAATTCCCTAGCCATTTGGTCTCCGGTGACCTTCTTCATTGCTAGTTCACAAGTATATCAACCAGGGAGTGATTTTTAACTGCCAGGCATGGCCCGGTGTGTCTTTTCAGTTCATGATGGAGGATGAAATAAGATTCTCTCATCTTGTTTGCACTGCTGATTTGTTAGCTTTTTATTGATTAAAGATCTCAATGTACAATTTGTTTTTCATCTTAAGCAAGAATATTCGGTGTCTGTCCTCCTGTGAGTTATTGATGTCCTATGATCTGTAAAAACTCCTCTGTCCCAAAAGTTGGGGGCCCTCCACCTTCCTGAAGGGTTTTGGAAAGCTAGTCATTCATCCTATTCCAAATCAATGCATTTCAGTTTCTCCCAGGAGGTTTTCTGGAAGTAAAGAAAAATTAGATTTAGATGGAAATGGTTAAGGCTAGGTAGGCCCCTCTTAATTTCTATTATTTCATAACTGCTTATTGCAGGAAGATCTATAAATATACATAGTCACTGAACAAAGCTTTCACACTGCTTGATATTTTTCCCCATTTATTTAGAACGGGAGGCAGCATAACAGTTTTGCTCTGTTGGTAAGCACAGTGTCAGAACATGTGCATCTATTGGGCCATTAGAAAAGAGTTCAAGCTCTTACAAGCGACACTGCTCATTCATATCAGGAAATATGTGTAAATTATAAGATATATGAAACTCAAGCTTTTAATGGCAACAAATTGATTCCTTAAAGGAACAGAGTAAATTAGTAATAAAAATGATAACCCAACAGGCTTGTTTCCTTTAACCTCAGCCTACTTGTGTGCATACAGGTTCTGTTATTTCACTGCTGAATATTTTTTTAGAAGATTGTCATAAAAGATCCTGTGTATTAAAAAAATCTTTAAGACTGCTAAATCCAACAGCTCATTAATACTGCTTACCTTGGTTTTTATCTTTTAGAAATATTGGCTTTAGGAGCATATAATGAATTATGGAAATATGTACAGGTGGTATGTCTTCATTATTCTTGATTTACCATGCAAGATAGTAGAGCTAATAATAACTGAACTCATATAGAAACTGTTCGATCAGAGCTATTTTATCCTTTATTCCCATGCAGTTGTGAGCATTTTCCTTGTAATTTACCGACTTAATTTTTGTCATGATTTAAACATGTTTCCCCCCATTTAAGAATAAATGTAGTAATGATTTTAATAGGCCTGGTGAAAGGGAAGACCACCCAGAGATTAATATTTGGATGCAGCGTGATTTGAATGCAGCCTTTGATGCTGGGGAGCCTGTGAGGGTTTTGACAGATAAATCAAGCACATGTGTTTACATTGCATTTAGCAAGGCATTTAGACTCATGTGCATAATGGGTTGTCTCAGCTACTGTTTATGGATGTCCTTACTTATGAAGAGGAGAGGTTTTTCATCTGCTTTGACAAACATGTATCATGTCCATGTCGACATGACAGAAGCCTTTCTAAGGATATTTTTTCTGTGTTGTACAGTTCCTCTAGCTTTGATCTATGTGGTGAGTCAATAATCTGTTCATTTGACTTAGCCTTTTTAAACTTAGGATTCATTACAGGCCCACAGGCACCATTTCTAACCCTGAACTTCTTCAAGGAATCTGAGGGCTCCCAGCCCTGTAGCAGCTCGGTTTAGTTCTTAACATTCTGTGCTGCTATGAATATTAATGCGCTGGTTTTTCTGCACATTGCTAAGGGATCCTTGAGTTTGGAAACTGTATTCCCTTTATTATCCTACACCCAGAACCTGGCCGAACCCATTGCAAGGGCCCAACACATAGGGAAAGAAGGCAGGACTTTCAGGAAGTGCCACCACCAGAGATTACAGTGGAGTTCATATGGCAGCAGGGGTGTGATTATTCTACTGATGCTCAAAGAAGACTTCAAAGAGCAGGTAGAATTAGAGCCTGAAAGGAAAGCATGGAAAACAGAATTCCCGTGAATAGCTCTTGGAATGCAGATAAAAGGGACATGGAATGTAATGCATTTTTGGACCCAAAGCCCATGTTCCAGCAAAGGGTATATTTGAATGAGGTAGAAAAAATCACCTAGGTTAGTTCAAGTTAAGAATGCTTGGCTGAGAAGAGGAAGGCTGACCAGGATCTAGGTGAATGGAGCCAGGGATCTGAAAAGAGGGACAAGCTTTTCTCTATTGCTAACAGAATAGGGCCTGACTTTGAAGGTTCTCAGAGTGCACCAAGCTACCCTGCTTTCTCCAGATCCTCTGAAATGTAAGTCTTTTCCTTCTGCCCACTATGGCTGCTTGCTCTGATCTGATCACACCTCATAGCTCTATTGCCTATTGCCCATTGTTCTGCTGCTCTTAGTCTTTCAGGAAGATGCGAGTTTGCTGACTTCTGGTCAGACAATGAGTTGGCGGCCTGTGACCCAGAGGCCATGTCTGGCTCAGTTGGCTGAGAGTGGGGAAGGGAGCAGGCAAGTAGACCCATCCTGGTGATTGAAGGACTCAGATTCTTTTAAATGAGCCAAAGCTGGGTAAATGACAAAATTTGCCTAATCTTGTTGAGTACAAAAGCAAACCAAGCCATGGGAATGGTCCACTCAAGGGTTGAAAGCCTTCAGTATGTTCCTTGTAGCTGGGAGGCTGGTGCACATGGTTGGCAGATGTCCCCACTGATTCACAGAGCTGAGAAAGAGTCCCTTTCCCTTGGTGCACATCAGTATGGAGATGTCTCCAGGAACCTGGTCTTCTGTTTAAAAGAGAGCCCGGGGACACATGTGACAATCTGCTTCTTCACTAGAGCTCTGTCCCCTTCTCTGTGAGCCTCCTGAATTCATTACAGTACCTCTCTTGCCCTGAATTATGGTGGAGCCAATATATAAGTATGAGGAGAATGAATAGCTGTTGTCAATTAAAATGCAAGGTTGTCACTTCAAAGCAAGATATCTATTGCTCTGAGTCAGTTCCCTAAAAGTAAAACATCCTTTTAGTATGAAGCAGATATTTATAGGGTGGCTACTCTGCTCTGGGGAAGAGGCCTTTGGTGATGAAAGTGATGCTTCCATCCCTGACCTCATGAAAATTATGTTCCAGAGGCAGGAAGTAGGCAATAAACAAAGAGTAAGGTAGTATTAGTAAGTGCTATGGAAAGCAACTTCAGGGACATTGGCTGGAGACCCTGTGGAGGTTTCACCAGATAAGGTGGGCTCTGTCTGAGGGTCTAATGTTTGTTACATGAGAATGTCCTTCACATCTCATTCCAGCCAGTTCCTTTCTGAGCTGCTGCAAAGGTCCACTGTCGGCCATTGTATTGATTTTATCTTTCAGGCCTCATTTAGGCTATGTGCCACTGGCCTGTTAATGTTTCATCTTAGGGAAAAATGCTGATGCAGATGGGGATCTTTAATATGTACCTCCTATTAAAGATCTAATGACATCATATTTCCCTAGTCAATGTCCCAAAGCCCAATGGTGGGAATAACTGAGGTCACACAAAGCTTCTGTCTCAAACTGACAGAGGGGAAAAGCAGAGTCTAAGGTTCTTTGTTTAAACTTTGGTGCTCACTTGCTGGAATCCTTTTTGGTTAGGATTTCACATTTGAAGAAATATGCATTCCAACATTTTACTAATCTAAATAAATGTTACCAATGCTAAAGAATAAGCTGATATTTGATTTTGTATAAACTCTTGTCATTTGGCATATTTTTAAAATTCAACATCCACTAAACTGAGTTTAAGTGGGCTAATCATCAGAGAAATATTTATCAGGCACTTTTTGAAAAGCTGGGTCCATCCTTGCAAAAACTGAAACATAGTGTGACCCATCTTTGAGGTTCAAAAGCTACATTAGTACTGTATTTTATACTTTTTTGGAGATTTTGAGGTGAAAGAAATCCTCTTAACGTTCATTCCCAAACTCAGCCACTTGGCCACTTTCTGGAGCATAATATTTAATAGTTATTCTAGGAGTATGCATGAAAATATTCACTGGACCTGAATCTGCCGACATGGAAATGTAAGGCTCTGAGGAAGCCACGCATACTTGTAGAAGTTTCAAGCACATTATCACTTACTTACAGGCACTAATGACTCCAATAATGTAGTGAAGTTTAGCATAAATAGGCTCATCATTAAAGTTGATGGCAGAAGTGTAAACAAGGCCCAGACTATTAAATTTGTTATTTGTTCGTTATGAGTCTGGAATTATCTGGCTGTCTCTAGCTGTCTCATCCTGGGTGTTCATAAACCTAAGAAGAATTTGCATTATTTTGTTTTTCTGTCCAACCAAGAAGAATGAAGAGATTTTTTTAAAAAACATGACCTTTCCTACTAATTACATTACCAAAGCTAGGAAGAACAGTTCTTGGAATTTCTTAGGTGTTATCTACCTTCCTGGTTACAAGGTCTTTCACAGCACCAGGGTTCTACAGAAAAATCCAGGAATAGATTCAGAGGAACAACTTAAGGGGCTCATGGTATGACTTTGGCAAGATTCTTGCTGAACTATTGTGCCATTATCCATTGGCAAAAATGGTGGCAAGCTGCCTTTCACAAAGGGTGGCTCAAAGCAGCATTCTGTGAGAGTTACAAGTGTGGGCTGGGTTAGAAGCCACACTGGTTGGTCATAGTTTCTGGTATTGGGTAAACACTTTGGGCAAGACCCATTGTTCCTTCTCTGCTATATAAACTGGAGTTGATAACGGGAATGTGGGGATTAAATATACTAAGGCTCATAAAATACTTAAACCTATCCTTGGTATACAACCATATACATGCTCAGTGCTCTATAAGTTTTACATAGATGTGCTTGAAACTATGAAAAACTATCATTGTGCAAAATAATAGTTATTCATAGCTCTTAAGGATACAGATTAAAAATACAAGCAACCCCCCCAAACACCCCACCCAATGTTTATTGCTTGTACACAGCTTGCAAATTAAAACAAATATGTCCCTATATGAGTTACAAAATACTACTTGGGTATTTTCTCCAATGTCAGTATCAGAGAAAGGTTAACACTGACTTGAACAGAGTGTCTGTTTCATAGGGTCCTTGCTTCGCATTAACGCCTGATTGAGGTGAGCGTGAAGGTCTCCAGGGCAGGTGGAGAAGAAGAGTGGCGGGAAAGGAGACCAGCTGGTGGTCAGCAGAGGACAAGTGGGCCTTTCTCAGTTCTTCTCATTCTTCAGTGGTCTCTGACCGATTGCATCTGACCTTAGGCCAGGTTTTTCCTTCGCGTGGCTCATCAAAGTACAGAGTGGTCTCTGTGTCATCCCCCCACACCTGGGCACGTGACCAGAAACGTCAGGAGTTGGTCCCAGTGGCACATCTGAAGTTGCAACTCTGGAAGTGGATGGTTCCAGTCCCTAGCTAAATCCCATTTTCTTTAAAAAGCTGTTCTAGGAGCACCTCTCATGGCAACCCTCTTTACTGGCTTCCAAACTGACTTCTCCTGCTTCTCAACCACAGGCCTATGGACATCCCCATCTGAGTGTCCCTTGGGTTAGTTACCAAGTACTCTCACACTAATATACACCTTTGTGAAGTACACATCGTAAATCATACACAGTGGTGCCAAGACAAGGTGTTTTGAACTTTTGTGACTTTCAAAAAGTAAATGAAACAGTTAACATCTGTCCAATTTATTTGCCGAAACCCATGTTAATCATCCCAGGATTAAATGTGCAGACACTTCCTTGGGACACACAGTCCACTGCATTGTTTACTTTCCTATCTTACGGGGCAGGCTGTGAGCTCGTTCAAGGGACACTGTCCTATCTCTGTCCCTTTACCTCCTGGCAATGCGGTCGTGTGGACCATGTGGTCAGCAGGGGCTGGTTGAATGAATGGATGAATAAGTCAAAAGTACAAGTACTTGTGGTTCAGTGAAAAGCATGCTAAAGAAAACCAGTTCAGCTGCTATTTTTGCTTCGAGCTCGCCGCGAACTTGGAAGAAGACTGCCAGGCTCCTATTCGTTCCTGGCTCTCCCCCAACTTGCTATTATGCAAAGTGGCAGTTCTGAGATTCAAGTTTTGCCTCTGATTTGACTTGAGCCTTACTGAGAACTGGAGCCGTGTCTGTATTATTTATAACCCTATCTCAGCACAGTTGCTTGTGTCTGATATATGTTCAATAAATTCTTATTGATGAACAAGTGATCAAAATAGTTGGCAGAGTCATATAACCAAGACTGAGATCGATCTACCTACCCACCTCCTACCTCTGCAGGCTATTTTTATTATCACAAGACTATCGCGTTCATCCCTTCTCATGCTATTCCAATTGAGAAGCTCTCCTTGCGACTCTTGCCTGGTCAGCTTTGCTCTTTTTGATCCCTGGACTCGATCCAAATCACCTTTCTCTCCCTTCCTCCCAAACCCCTAGTTTTCTATCTGGGCCGCTGTTGGATGTGTCACAGCACAGGTCCCAGCTGTGGTGTTGCTGGCCTGATTTCGACAGGCCCCTCCCCCCGTGAATGCCGGTTCTGCAGCCAAGGCCTCCGTGTGCCTGTGCACCACTGGGTCTCCAGGGCCCGGTGCACAGTGCACTCTCCACGGACGTTTGCACAATAAACAATTCAGTGCCTGAAAAGAAAAATGAATATGAGACCATTCCTAATTTTTGTACTTCTTTTCCCCTCAACAACCACTGTTAACATATATATATATATATTATATATATCATATGGGGTATAGATCATTTTATTTTTAAAAGAATACATATGCATGTTTTTAAATAAAGGTAGTTTTTCTTAAACTGCTGATAGTTTTTTTTAAATATCATTTCCCCCCATAATAACTGAATTTTGCTCCTCCCCATGTTACTTTTATTTAGAGTGCTAATTATAATCACAGTGGCCTTTTACTCTCCTTGCACTGCCCCACGCCCCCGCCTCAGGGCCTTTGCATATCCTACTTCTCTCTCTGGAGACCTCGCCCACGTGACCATCACCCTTAGCTCCTTTAGGTCTTGTTCAGCTATGGCCTTCTCTGTGGGACCTTCCTGGACCTCTTTTTCCTCTTCTTCTTTCCCTTTGTTTGGGCTTCTCTGACGAGACAGACCTTTATTTATTAGAGCTCCTTTTCCACTGACCTAGAACGCAAGTTCAAGAGAGAAAGCAAGTTTGCCTTTAGCCCCAGAACCTAGAATAGTGCTAGGACATTTTAGTGAGCCTAGGGCAGTGGCCTGGTTACCCTTCTACGCTGCCTTGTTAGGCGTTTGAACTATGTGGGCCCTGCTGATTTAATTGATTGAGTGTATGTACTACTGAGTGCCAGTGGTCTTAGGGCAGAATAATATTATTAAAGCTAAATAGTTCCTTGAGGGCCCCAGCAAAGGTTCATAAATTAGTTTTATGGGTGATAATTTTTAGCCTGATGCCATGGTGTTTGAGTCATTATTTGGGAGCAGACTTCGTGCCCTGATTAGAAGCCTGGTCTCTTTTCCTGTAGCTGTTCTTAGAACCTGTGAACCTGCTGTGGCTTTTATTCTCAATGAAGAAAGCTGGTGTTTATTTCTTTTCTTTAGATGGGCATGTCCTCAGATCAGCGAGGGTAAAAAGCAGCCCCTGCTCTCAGCAGTCCAAATGTAGCCACAGATCTTTGTCTTTAAGCAACGCAGCTATGTGACAAAAGCAAGCTGCCTTGCTCGGCCCGCCCTCTCCGTCTGCATCTCCCATACTTCCTTGATGGTCATACCCCAAGGTGGGGGAGAGGCACTGGCAGTGCGGCCCCTCCATTTTTGCCTGACCCTCACCTCTACTTCTTGAATTGCATGTCCCTCACCTCTACTCTGTTTGGAGTCCCTGCTGGACAGTCCACTATTAAGTGGACTCCAGTCCACTGCCATCTTGTGACTCTCTGACTGCACTTTGTCAGCGCTGTGTTGAAGCTCCTCCGGAAGGAGAGGTATTTATTGTGCCTGTTTCCTATTTCCCTAGTTTTCATCCTAAATCGCTGTTCTAAGGCTCCTGGCTCAGCATCTTCTGGTGTCTCCAATGGCTATTTGAAATCTGCTTTTGGTGATTAGCTTTCCTTCAATTCTCCTAACTCCTATTAGTCCTTTTGTTGTCTGGAGAGTTATTCAAGATGGTTCACAGGAGAAGAAACAGATTAGGTTTGGGTTGTCAAGAACACTCTCTTCATCATTGTTGAACGGGGCTGTTGTCTTCTGGGGACCAGCTCGGCAAGTGGAGGGAGTTTCACCCATTACTCGGAAGAGGCTGGTATTTCTGGGGGTACGCACATGCAGCAGGAACTGGGGGGTCTGAAAGACTCCTCTTAAGACACAGTTCCCTTAGGTATGGGAGTACAAAGGAAGAGATTCACCTTCCTTTGTCTTTCTTTTCATCAGCAGAATCCTATATATAGGCCATTGGCAAATAATTCGGCGTCTCTTACAAGCAGGTCCTGGCATTCCTTTCAGGAATTGCTGGAGCCACGAGTAGGGTCGGCTGAGAGCCGAGTGTTTTATCCCAGACCTCTTCTGGCAGCACACACATTCGAAGAGAGTGTTATTTTCAGAAAGCCGTCAAGGTGGCCCTGTCCAAAGATCAGCCACAAAATCATAGATTCTCAGCATTGTTGTGAACAAAAGAAATTCCTTGTTCTTGTCTCAAGGCAATGCGATTACAGGGCCCGGATCAGATAGGTGACCCAAGACGGATGCCTTCCTGAATAGAACTCCCGGTTATCTGTATCTGTCCCACCTTTATCTCTGAGTGTGCCCTTTGCATTTGAAGATGGATTTATTTCCAGCCCTAGCCTCCGCCTCCCCTTGTGTTTGTTTACCCTTGCTTTCAGTGCTGCGGGCAAATGTACTCTCTCACCCATTCCTTTGTCCGCTTGGTACCTCACACAGCCAGATGGCAAGCAGACATCCAGGGCAGGCTTTGGCTTCTGACCCGGTGACACTCTCCACGTGGTTGCTGGAGCGGCAGGGCGGGAGACAAGCCTGGCTCTGTGAGGCGTCTGGAGAGGCCCAGCACTTCCCTTTTCTTCCCAGAGGGGAAACTATGCAAGCGGTTTGGGTGAGTTGGCTGGTTGGTTGGAAAACTGTCCAGTTAAATTTTCAGATAAATGTGTTTCAGAGATGCTGCCTTTTAAGCTTCATCCTGTGGATAATTGAGCCATAATGGACCAGAGTTTCACAAATCTCTGTTTTGGTGCACTCAGGCTCAGCGTTTAAGCTCACGACAATCACTTTTCTGTGCGTTGAGTGCGTTGCTACCTGATGTTTGCTCTCAGATGCGTTTTAACACATGCGAAGGAAGGAAGGGAAGCCAGGGTGCCCTCGTGGAGGGACCCACGCAGGATGCTAACACGCATCTCAAGAGCACTCGGTGCCAGGAGAATGGGAGAGATGACAGATGACAAGATCAGGTGGACACTTTATGGCTTCGTCACCGACACATCAGTCAGGAGAGTCTGTTTTTCTCGACTTAACATTTTGTAAAAAAAAAAAAAGGAAATAATTTGTGTACTTCACAGTTAGAGTCATTAATTATCAGTTGATTTTTAAAATACAGCAAAAACTTTACTATCAAATGTGTCAGAAATTTCTGATGGTAGAGAAAAAACTTTAGGAAGATTGAAATGGTTAAACACATTTTACATCCGCCATCGATTCAAAGGAAGAAAAACGCAGTGGAGAAGTCCACGGAGTTTGGAAGGAGACATTGCTAATGGAAACAAGCTTCCCTTGGTAGATAACAATATATGGCCCCAAACACAAGAAGTTAAAAGAGGTGCTGGATTGAGGCCACAGAGAGTGTGTTAGGTTAAAGGAGCGAGTCTCAAAATCAATATCCTTGCTTAATAGACAGTCCCTGCTATATTTTCAGACAGGGTCAAATGTATTCCTGTACACACACTAGGATCTTTGCATTCCCATGGATTTCTCTGGGTGTTTCCATTCAGACAGGGCCTATAGGCGAAGGGGAAAGCTGACCATTTTAATGGCTAGAGGCTTTTGCTCTAGTGAAAGGAGAAAGACCATTTTCTTCTCTTACTTCTTAACAAGAAGCAGCAGGACTTGAAACCTGTCTGGCCTGGTAAGACTTTGGTGGTGACTGGCAAAAGAGAATGTTTTTCATGTGACTCTGAACTGGTTATTCCCAGGCACACACTCTGGTATTTCACCAGGAAGAACCAGAAGTTCTCAAACAAACAGCCCTACAGGATCTGTGAACAGGAAGCATTCCTTCTCTTGTTGACCTTAACTTATATGTTGAGGACACAAGAGGCTGTGCCGTACACCATGGTGTTTCTGAGGCAGCTTCTTATTTCACTGCAATTGGACTGTGTCCAATTGTTCCTTTGGTTCTGCCTCTTAAAACTGCCAAGAATTGGAGGTTGAGAGAGACCTGACTTAACTAGAGAAACTGAATTGGAACAGGCTGTGGGTGGATGAGCATGTCTCTCAGTTCTGGGTGAGTTCTCTGACCTTCAGGGGATACACGGGACCCAGTGGCCCCATCTGATTGTAGTTGAACTCCAGACCTGGCAGCGTACTTTTTATTATCACTTTTAGATGTCTAGTAGCTGGTTCAGTCTGTAAGCACACAGACCTGGGATGTGGGTAGTTATACTCAAACCCTTGTGTTCTGCCCTGACCTGGGCCATCTGGGTTCCTGATTTTTATTTATTTATTTATTTATTTATTTTTGATTTTTTGCTTTTTTTTGAGACAGGGTCTCGCCTTGTAGTTCAGGCTGGCCCTGAGCTCACTATGGTGCCCAGGCAAGCCACTGCGAACTCAACAATCCTCCTGTCTCTGCCTCCTGAGTGCTGGGATTACAGGCATGAACCACCACGTCCGGCATTGTGGTATGCGGTGTTGATTGTTGGTGGGCATGTCTCCACACCCAGCATTATATGTGGTTACCGGGGATCGAACTTAGGTCCTTGCGCTTGTGAGGCAGGTGCTGGAACCACTGAGCTAACCCTCCGGCCCCCTGATTTTTATTTTGACAAGAAGACAATCAAATGTTTGTGTGACAATTTAGACATGAATATCTTCTTATCATACAATTATACAAACTATATGTGTATGAGGATATAGGTCTTTGGATCTTAAAAAAAAGTAGGTCATACATTACTTGATTGTTCTGCTAGCCCTTCAGGGAAAGTATTTTGCCAAAGCTGCTTGTGTTCACTGATTTGCTAACCCCTTAACCATGGCTGACAAACACTGAAGTTACACTGAGATCTGAATCTGTTTGTAGCCAGAAGCCAGGAATGTTCTGAGGCCTTCTGTCTGATGTGACCCCTATACTCATGGGGCTCCCATTTCTTCCAGGAGATGGCATGAACCCATAGACCAGACATGGATCTTGAATTTTGGAAGGTAAATTCCTCCTTCCTCACATATCACAACACCTTTAGGTAGCTCATCTTAATAGCTTTTCCTATTCCATAGGTTTTCTTCCTGCATCTGTGAATTGGGGTTGGGAAGACTGGGGTGCAGCATTCATTCTCTAGGGGACAATACTATGCTGAGAAGCCACTGTACTTGATTTTGTTGGGGAGTTCCAGGGCTCCTCCTGCAGTGTACTGGGTATTGAATCCAAGACCTTTGTATTGAGCTAAAGCCCAGCCTTTTAAAATTTTTACATTTTGAAACAGGGTTTGCTAGGTCTTTAAATTCCCTAGGCTGGGTTGCAACTTGTGATTCTTCTGCCTCAGCCTTTCAGAGTGCTTGAATACAGGCATGCACTACCATGTCCGTGTTCCTAGGTCTGCCCGAGTTCATGTGGACTGCTGCTATAACAAAAGATCACAGAAAGTGTGGTTTATACAACAGAAATATATTTCCTAGGAGTTTTGGAGACTGAAGTCTAAAGTCAAGGGATTGCCAGGGCTGGTTTTGATTTCATTCTAAGCATCCTCTCCTTGGCTTGGAGATGACATCTTCCTTCGTCTTCACATGGTTTTCCCTTTGTATGTGTCTGCATCCTAATCTCTTTTAGTCGTGTTAGATTCTGGCCTAATCACATGGGCTCATTTTTCTTAACTGCTTCTTTAAATCTTCTGTCTCCAAACACCCCAACATAACCGAATTCAGACATGCTTGGAGTCAGGATTCCAACATGAGAATTTCAGGGGCTCGTAGTGGATCTACAGAGGGAGGGACTAATATTATAATTTCAAGGTGAAAAAATCAGGCTTGAAAAGGTTGTTTAGTGTTGTGCAGAGAGGGGCAGTGCTGGAGCATTAGCCTTGTCTGACTTCAGGCTTTATGCTCTACTTGGTCTCTCTGGCTCTGCTAAAGCCAACCCCACCCCCTGGGGGCTCTTTGGTACAATGACTTCCCAAGTACACTGTTTCGTAGCCTGTTCCTGAGGTGGGTCACTTCTCATTCTTATTGCATAGGTTCACATGTTTAGGATGTGATGTGACTCATAGCCTTCCTGTGCTTTATGAGAAATCTATCTATGGGAACAGAGATTCTAGAGTTTAAAAGATCATTCTTTGTGGCGAATGAACTTGTTATTACCTTTGAATGACCCCGTGCTAGCCCAAGTTCAAGAATAAGCATTCACTGACCCAGTTGACTATGGCCTTTATAATCTTCCAACAGTTCAATTAAGTGCCTCTACAACATCTCCATATGTTGGCTAGATGCAAGGTGCCAATATTTCAACACTGCTTTCTCATTAAAATGATCAGGGCATAAGCCTGGAAGATTCCAGTGTGTGCCTCACCTGGGACATCCTCAAGGGAAACGTGCCTGCCAAGCAAACCAGAAATAGTGTCAGGGAAGAAGTGCACCCCTTTGCTGGCTCCTCTCCTGGATCAAGTCATTAATGAGCACTTTTCCCCTTGGCAGGGCCAGGTAGGTTTGAGAAGTGTACCTCCTGTGGTGTTTAAACACATTCCAGTTACTCCCATGATAGCGATGCATGAAGGATCAACATATTGACCCCCCCAGAGTATATATTAAATTCTGAAGGATTAATCAAAACTGCACCATGTTGTGTGCAATTAAACCCTTGAAAGGCAAAATAAATTTGCTGGAGCAGTAGCAGCTCTTGTACCACTTCTAGCCGGAATGAGACATTTTTCAGTTCTATTACTAACAGATGAGTTTTTGTTCAGGAGCCTTTTTCAGAAGGTGGGATGGGCTAAAGGAGCCATCTGCAAAGCTCTTTCATGGACAGTAGGAGAATGGGGAATGAAAGTCTTCTAGTGTTATGCTTTGGAACTGGGTAAATGCCTAGCAAAGTCCTTCCATCAGAAGGAGCAATGGGTCATGTCATTTTCTTTTTAGAGGAAAAAATGCCAAGGGATATGTGCTGTAGGAAGCAATGAAGATGGGAAGAACTAGCTGTCTGCCAAGGCTTTGTGGTGAGAAGCATGCCCAGGAAGGAAGGCTATGAAAAGAACTGTGTTGTTCACTTAACTGTGTGCCCTCTTTGATAATGGTGATGACTTGATGTCCACTCCCACTCCAGTTAAGTGGAAACCTGGAGAAGATTCTTTTCTCCTCACAGAGTCACCCAGAATGAGCCCTTAGAGAGATACTGCTGCATTCCCTTGAAATGTCTCAGTGGTGCCAAATTGCCCATTGTGCAGCCATTTTGGTTTATTGTGTTTTTAAAGAGTCAATTAGAGTCCATTGCAAAGAGCTGGAAGCTGTGTGTTTAGTTCGCAAAGGGTGACAGAGGAAAGGGTTGGTATTGAACTGCCCTGGAATGACAAATGGCAACCAACAGGCCACAGAAACAGTAGTTCCCAGCTGGTCCCAAGCCGGAGAGGAGAATAGTAGCAATGTGAGATCTGCAGACCGGAAGTTGAGAAGTTCAAAAAGTCTTAATGAAAACATAGAGGAGGCCAGAATTACATTTTTCTTTGTCCACTTTGGACAATAAATTCACTCTGCTTGCCAGGGCTTAAGAGAGACTCATGAGGATGGAGAATGGACTAGGCTGCTAAGAGCACAACTCTGTTTCTGTCTTCTGTCTCACCAAGAAAGGAATATTAGTGAATCAAAATGCCAAAGTAGTTTCTATAAATAATTCAAAATTGTATTCATTGCAAGAAAAATATTATGTGCAATGATAGGAAATCCTTGAATTAGCAACCTCAGAAGCCCTCTCTATGTACAATGTAGCAATTAGAAAAATAAGGATAATGTACTTAATTTATACAAAGTACATTTGTGGTTTTTTTCCCCTTAAAGTTCAGAAATAAATTTTACTGGGAGATGCATTGAAAACTCTCATGACATCTGGAATATGGAGATCTAATTGCTGATTCAATGGCATTGCGAACACGCAAACATAGTTTCCTTGGTGAAATGTCAAAAAGGCAGCAATCAAAATGAAGCGTTTAAGCATTAAAATGAAGAAATGATGACTGGGTTGATTTGTAAACATTTATCTCTAAGCTTACTTTATGAAAAGGAGGGAATGAGTTCAAGAACAGGATGGCAAATTCACACATTCGGAGTTCTCCTGACACAAGGGCATAGGTACCTCAAGGCACATGGTGAGTTCAATCAAAAGTTGTGTTTCCCTTCATGTTGACAACGCTTCTTGGATTCTCGTGTGGGACTTACTGGTTTTGATGAACAAGAGGTTGCAAGGGGATCAAGGAAGGAATGGGGTATTATGGAACATTTCTGTCTTTGAAATAATCACTTTAAATGTGTTTGGGACTCATTACTTGTCCTGGGACTTTGGTTGGTGATAATGTGAACTGTCACATGTGTAATCAGGTAAAGTTAGGAACCTCCAGTCTTGGCAACCACAGACCGTGACCTGACTATGCAATTTGGACTGTTTCTGGCCAGAGATTCTGAGGGTCACATCAGTGAGACCTGATTATCTTCTGAAGAGGCCACTTTTGACTTCAGGGTACATCTTCAGCTTTCTCCTCATTCTGGTAAAAGGTGTACCTTGCAACTGTTGACTGGGAGGGTAATCATAAACCCACAATGTGTTCAGCCACTTGACAGAGGAAACAAACGTCGCTAAAATAACGTTCCCTCGTGCTTGCTTGCATAAATCTCTACCTTTTGGAGAAATAGTCTGGAAAGAATTTTCCAATTGAAGGAAAAATACTATTAAATCAACAAAATCCCCATCTAGGGAGGTAAGGATGATTGTCTTGACCACTTAGATGAATAATTTCCCCAAGTGAATATGTTTTCTGGGTCCCAAATTGTGCCAGTCATCTACAGTGAGACCCCTCTTCAGGGAAGACCTGATAGAGAAATAAAATGTGCCGAGGAACAGAACTGCTTTTCCCCAAGGCAATGCATTTGTAAGGTCTCCACTGTATTGTGCTTGCAAATAACATTTATTTCTGTAGTGTAAATATGCAAGAGTTCATTTTAATAAAAAGTAAGTCCTAAAATAAGATAAAACCCATGACTAGACTTGCATTTGAAGATTTAGAGTGTATTCATCTGCTGGTTTTCGGTATAAATATTCATTGGATTTGAGCTCTCAGGTGTTGGAACTTTTAATCTGCATTCAGATGGAGGTACTTTAATCAGACAGTTCATAAAAGTCTGTAACTGCCCCCCCCCAAAATCACAACAGAGTTAAAGAGAGAAAAGAAGTTACCAGGGCTCTACAGTAGCCCACCACGTTGAACCGCCTTGCTAGAGGGCGAAGAACATAAACACCAAATGCCATTTTGTACCATAATATCAATATTCTATTAAAAATAAATCTCTGGCTGATAGACCGAAAAGTCTCAAAAACCTGTCACTTGACTGCAGTCTTCAGAGATGACTGATAATGGGTAAAAAATCCCATAGCATCTGTTTACCATGTACTCACACAAACTGTGCGGAATGTTGTTAAATGTCAGCAGTAACGTATGCGTGTGTATTAGCTATCATCGGGCAATGTTGCCACGAGCCGAGCTGGCCCTGGGGACTGTTCTAAATTAGGTAGGTCAAGGAGGGAAGGTACCAGAGGAACCCTTTGAAAGGATGTTGTTGGTCTGGGGGAGAAAAATCTGAACTGCAAATGTTAATGTGTAAATCTCTGTGAATATCAGGGAAACCCCTTACATCAGATTTTGAATGAAGTTTTAAGTTGCAGGAAGGGTGATCCTAAAAGACCCTAGTAGGAAGGTCAGTTTGGAGAGAGCAGGAAGTGGAGGGAAAAAGGCTTTGCATGAGATGAGTTTTGCATTAGCAGCCTCTCGAGTTCCTCTTGGCAACCTAAGCACACATCAAGAAAAGAAAGTCACTGAGGTCCAGTCTCTGACTAAACAGTGTGATGGTGACAGTGTTGTTAGTGGCCACTGTCGGCCTTGAGAGTTCTGCATCGTTTCACTATTTGCAGGGGAAACCCTGTAGCTGGTCCGGGCAAAGACTCGAGGAGGTCTTCCAAATGGGCTCGACAGCAGTGACGGTCTTCATTAAACAAGGAGACGCTTGATAATAGATTTTGATAATGGAGATTCTTCTTATTCCAGTACATAAAGCCCTGCCAAGGTAACATGTACTGAGAAGTGGAGGACGTGTTATAGAAAGAACTGAGATAGTTCCCGTGCAGAAGCCTGGCACTGGATATATTGTTTAATAGTTACTATTGCTGCCTCGGTTTCCTCCTTTTTACAGTGGGCACTGTGACAACATTATCCTCACAGGGTAGATGAAAGGACTCGGAAGGATAACTCAGCAGGTCAGCGCTCAGACCAGTGGGAGACAAATTCAGAGAAACGTCAATACAAGTCAGTGAGGGACTTGCACTGTGCCATGTCTTAACATCACTGTGGGTTCGTGATTTCCAGGTGAGTGTGAAATCTCACCATGCTGTCTGGAGACCTGGGACTTACCAGTTCGGTGAAATGATTTATAATTCACCGAGCTGGGTGGCTGGCCCTGGTTTACTCCTTGAGAGCTGTGTTTGTGTATGAAATGGTTCCCTCTCAAATGCTTAAAAGAAACAACTCCTTTCTGATCTTGTGTTCAATGTTAATTGGCTTATTAGATTCCTTAAGAAAGAAAAGAGCCAAAGTCACCTTTGGAATCCATCACATTCTGGGTTTGATTTTTAGTTGTGGTGTTTTACCCAGATGTGGTTTTATTTTGTTTGGCTAGTTACATAAATTGCAGAAGAGGAAAACACACAGAATCACAGGGAGTGGTTTCTTCCCATTTGTCTAATCTCATTAGTTGGAGACCTCTTCGGAAGGGGGCCTAATCTTGCCTTTTTTTGTGGCACATTGTGAAGTTCTCTCTTCTTGTGTGTGTCATATTGCAGTACAGGTACTGACCTGCTCCACACACCTGTCAGCTAGCTGGCTGGCATACTCATTCCACTGGGCATAGACCCTGTCTTACTTGTTGGCATGATGCATATCGTGAGAACAGTGCCTGGCATTTTCAGATGTGCGTCTACCTTTTGTTAAGTTAGTGTAGTTAGAAAGGTGGATGGCGACAGAATCAGTGAAGTTAGTTTCTCATGCTTTTAGCTCAACCAATGGATTATGGTTTGGGTGCTAGATAGAACCTTGATGTTCAGGTTAAACTTGTTTTAAGCACTTTCTTGGGAATATTTTTTTCTCTTATAATTATTCAAGCAACATTTTCCTAAGAAATGCTGTGTGCCTGGTGCTGTGTAAGGAACCAGTGACCCTGGAGGCTGCACAGGTGGGTCATCAATAGAGAAATCCTGATGACAGGTGCAGATTCTGTGACGGAAGGACAGCAAGGGGCTGGTGAGCACAAAGGCCAGTTCTGCCTGGAGGCTACTAGAGACATTTCCTCCAGGAAGTAGGTGGGAAAAAACCTCTGCAGGTTTTGCTGGGTGCAGAGTGGTGGGGGGAGAACACATTTGATGGAGGGGACAAAGTGTGGACCACAGGGCTTTGCACACTGGGCTGGGTGCAGGAAGGAGGTCGGAGCTTGAGAGATGAGCCAGGAGCCCAGGGTGGGACCACACCTTGTAGGCAGTGAGTGTTTGCTGATGAATCTCAGGTAGCTCATGGCATGAGCTGATTTTCGTTTATAGCAGCAGAATGTTAGAGCTGGAGGTGGATTCAGGATAAGTCCCCCTGTATAGATGAGGAACAAGCTTGGAGATGTGCAGCCATTTAGAGGTGAAGATGGAGACAGCAGTTGAAGTGATCCATAGGAAAGACTTGGACAGCATGATGTCCCAGAGAAATGTGCACACTATTCGGTAAAACCCTGAGCTTTGGGCTCAAGAATAACCACCTGGCCTCTCTTTGGACTCACTCCTCCCTACTAGAGATACTCAGGAAGGACGTGAAGGTGGAAGGAAGATGGTTCCTAGCAGTGTACAGACACAAAGTGACTTGAATGAGTGGCGTTCAATAGAAGTATTTGGAATTTGTATTTGCTGTAAACACGTGGGAAAGCTACAATAAGCATGGAAGCATTTTGAAAACAAATTGTTTTCTGATTATATTTTTCTGGGACTCAGATTTTGAGGTCCTTAGTGGTCCTTTATGGTGGGATTCTTATGCATTTCCCTATTGTTACCACTCTTTTCAATAATTGCCCCCTTACTGATGTAGTAGTGAATCAGCCCCATTTATGCAGCTCATTCATACATAGTGTAGCTCCCAGGCCTTAATGCTAATGTGGTGATTTTAGTGAGATAGGAAACAACTCTTCTTTAAGCTCAATTTAGTATCCTTGATGATGGACATTTTCTCCTGGGAAAAAATGGAAAATTGTGAGAGAACTTAGTGAGGTGATATATACACACATTATACATATACATCAATCATTCAATTAGGAATTCTTGTAAACAAAAGATGACTCATGGTCACCCTACCACATCATAACATTCTAAACAGATTTTCTGTGTTACACAGACTCTGGATTTTAAAGAAAGCTTTAGTTTTTGATGTGAAAAAAGCTAGTGATCCCTGTGCTCCCTTTCCTAGTTTTTACTACTTGAGTTCTCCAAGTACATGGCGATTCAAAACTTTTTAAGTACTCTGGCCTTGACAGCTAATGGTGGATGGTGCCATGGTTAGAAAGTTTCTCGAGGCTAATCATTTTTCAAAGGGAGAAAAATAAAAACAAAAACCAACTAGATTGATAAAAAGGGCACTGTGTTCTTGATGAGGCAGACAAAATCTCTAGGCATGGCTCATCCCCTCTTTTAATTATCCAGTTCATTTAGTCAGCTGTGATCCAGGACTTCCGGAGGTCACCTGCATTATGAGCGGAAGGCTAGGAAGCCACTGACCCATGGCTGGATGCAGGGATGGAAAATGGCCACCCAGGCTGAGCCGTCCTTTAACAAATGGAAGCTGGGGAGAAGGCTGTGCACATGATGTGTGGATCAGAGAAGTCCTCTTGCCCTGAGCTTCCTTGAGCCTTATTATAAAAAAGTAATTGTAGCTGAGAAGTTGGCTGGCCTGCCAGTGCAGTGATAGCGCCTTCACTGGAGCAGGGAGAGCTGAGACTCCAGAATTGAAAGTCACGGGCAGTGGCTGGTGGATCAGAGCCCTCGGGAAGTCACAGCTCACATCAGTAACGCTGTCAGGCCTCTGGTGGACTGTACCCTTTCCACTACCACCGGCCCATTGATGTATGTGAGGGAGCCCTTTGGGACCTTGTGCCATCATCAGTCAGCCTTGGGGACAACATCTTCGAGGCCAGGAAAACTGTCTACAAAGACTTGCTTGTCCTAAAGTGACCTCAGTCTATATTAGGCTTTTACTCAGTCCTCTGGGGGTTACACAGCCTCCTCCTCTACTTACCATCAGGTCACTCACTAGTGGCCCAAGAACTAGAGAAACAAGTCTGTCTCCTTGTATGATTTTAGACTGTAAAGGACAATACTTATTAGTTAACTTTCTGTCAGTTTATTCATATAAAAGTAATTACATGTATAGGGGTGAAGGTGAGAACCCAGCACCAGCTAATGACTTTAATAACTATTTCCTCATTTACCAATGGAGGAGAAGTTAATAAACATCAAATGATACGCTGTTGGCATCTGTGCTGAATGGCAGAGCCAAGGAGATCGAGATTCGAACTGGGTTGTACCACTGAACAGTCCTTCAGTCACTGCCATGGACAGTCATGGAGTTTTCTGAACCTGAGTTTTTCCCCTTATCTGTGCAATAAAACAGTGATGACTACCTCACTAGGACACCATGACACCAGCCAAACGTTTGTAAAAGTTACATTTCTGAGGTCCTCTCTCTTTTGGTGTAGTTTCGGTATCACACAGGGGAGGAAGGGTATTGACTGATATATTCATGGGGTCCTGGGAATCCCATGTGGGAAGAGGTGTAGGCCGGTGAGGTACGTGAACTGCATGCTCCCGGATCACCTGGACGGACCAGAGAGCGGCCGCCCTGAGGTGGAAGCAAGCCACGTTGAATACACTTGGGGAAGGATGTCTCTCTCTCCGCTCTTCTTATGTGAACCTCTAATAGTCTATGAAACATTTTAGCAACTGTGCAAATTTGATGCCATTATTTATAAACTGCTGCTGTGTCCTGTATAGATAATTACAAATATAGGGGATAGACTGTACAGTAGGAGGAAGGAGAAGGGCAGGCGTAGTTTTCTGTGGAAGCCTGGAGGCATCATGAAAGTAGATGGGTTACTTGACTTGCACAGCTGCTTTTGCCAGATGAGAGGGTCCCCAGCAAGATAATTTGGGGCCAATAATGGATGTTTTGGGGGTACGCAGAACACCTCTGTGGGACTCAGAGGCCAAAGGTCCGTGGCTGCACATCACCTAGTTGAGAAGGTGGTGACTGTTTGCTTGGAGATCACTCTGTCGAAGTGGGTGAAAGGAAGCCTTGCAGTGTTTGTCCTCTGTGACAAAAGTGAATTTATAGGCATTTTGTTGGAGGGAGGACCTGGAAAGCTTCTCGAGAGCCCAGGGTGATAATGCTAAGTGGGAGTTAATTAAGTACCATTGTTGGACACTATGTAACAGAAGATCATTATTCTACAGGCAGTATGTGCCGGTCATAAAACACATTTAGAGATATTTCCATACTCCTGTTCTCAACCTCAAGCTCTCTAACCTAGTATTTTCTGTGAACCCCTAAGTCCCTCACTCTGATTTCAGGAGTTTTTCTGTACTAATTCTCATCCCATTTTTTCTTTCATTGAAGGTGGAAGTGCAAGGTATTTACTCCGAGGCCCAGGGAGGATCTCTGGAATTCTTGTGCTCCCTTGTGTTTACCATAAATCTGAGACAGTGATATAATCAGCACGCTTCTTTATGTCTGAATACAAACCACGAACACAGTTTGAACTGAGCAGTCTCCCTCCCCAGCCCCTTCCCTCACAGACTGAGAATGGCTGTGACGGTGACGGTGGACAGTGTGTCCCACTGTCAGACACTGATCGGTAACTTGGTTTGCAGCGAATTGTTCTCTCTGCTAACATTTGCATCTCTTGCCTTAAAAATACCCTCTTACCTTTAGCTCCCTCTCCAATGTCATTGCCATCTGCAGAGTATCCGGCTGGCAACCCAGGGCTCTCCCTCCTCTGCTGCTGGAGAGCAAGTCACTTCCGGTGCCGACGCCGTGCTCAGGGTTCCCAGACTGCTCTGAAGTGACACTCAGATTACAGGTCATGCCATAGACTGTCAACATGAAGTGTCTGTTGGCCTCAATAGGATGACTCTTCAGGAAGTGATAACTTTAAAAATGTATGATGAGTACCACTGAATTAAGACAGATGGGCTGATTTGTGTTATTCCTGAAATAACTGGCAAGTAGGTGTTTATCTCATTTTGCAACAGGACAAAATTGCTTTTGGAGTGATTCATTTGTGATCCCAGCTAAGCCATACTATTAATTTACTTTACTTCTGACTGGTGTATTTGCTTCAGTATTTATTGTGTTTCCCATCAGTATTGTCAAACTGTGGTGCTGCTGTGACACCTCGACATTTGCATTTAGATTATGGGGTTATGGGTTAGCAGAGGGAGATAGCATATCCAGCTATGGTTTGGTTTTTGAAGGTGGTATTTGTAGCTATTTCTGACATCTTTCCTTAGGTTCCGAATGTAGAATTTTGACTGTTATTGCAACCTTCCAACAGGTTCTTCTGCTTCGAATCTTTCCCATCCTATCCCCCATTCTCAACATTGCTCCTCCAGTGAACTTTTTAATATGCAAATTTGATTCTGTGGCAGCTTTTTTTTTTTTTCTTAAAGCAAACTAAATTTCCTACAGGGATCAGGTTTAAGAAAGGCATGATGGCACGAGGTGGCTAGGAGTGGCTGTGCCTGTGGACATTAGGAGCAAACACTTCATCCCAGTGGAACAATGCTGACTCCAGATGACTCATGGGAAAGTCAGACCTACTTTTGAAGGGAAGCCAGAGCTCCAGATTTAAGCAGAATGACTTGAAAATCTGTCACGGGCCAAATTGCATCTGTGCACAGTCTTTACTTTGATCTCCTGAATTCTAAGTCACTCACTGGCTCCCCAGTGCACCCCAAGATAATGTCTGAATACTTTAGCATGAAATATGCATCTCTGATTAATGAGGGCTTCAGTGGTGTGCTTATCTCTGCCTTGCACTCTATCCACGTTGTTACCCCTACTAGTCACAGTGGACGGGGGAACAAAACCTTACACCATGCGGGGAATAGGTTCCAAGAAGTCAACTGGAAAACAAGGTGGGAGCAAGCATGAGGCGTGGGGTACACGATAGGGCTGGGGGGACCCTGGGCAGCCAGAAAACCCAGAGCCAGAGATTTGGCTGCAAGAGCCCATGCCGTCACAGTCCCATCAGTAGTATGGTACCACCCAGTGGTAGAGGTCTGCTCTGGCTTATTTGGTAGAGGGTTGGCTGGGACTTGCAGGATAGCTCTAGAGATTCTAGGAATCTTTAGTTTTCATCTGTTTTACTGGTTTACTATGGAGGAATTTGACTGGGGAGTTTTTGGGGTCCCACCTGTCAGCCTTACTGGCAAGCACATGAATACACACACAGACCCCAAAGAACTTTATCCTTCCTCATTTGACAGCTTGGGCTGGACAGAGGGCAAGAGTCAATTCTTGAGTGTCCCCAAAATCACATAATTGTGTGACACATCCTCCTGAGGTCTTCTTGTGCTTACAGTTCCTAAAAGGGCTGAGTTACCTTTGGCCTCTGGACCTTGATAAGTGCTGCTCACTCTGGCTAACTGCTCCTAATCTTCTAGGGTTCATCTCCTATTGAACCACATTCTCAAAGGCCTTTGTAAGCTCCTAGGAGGACTGAGACAGCACCTCTTCAGAATTCACAGTGTATCTGAACAACTTAGCCCATCTCTGTAATTGGTTCATTTCATATTTATGTTCCAACTTTGTTCTGAGAAGCTCAGAGAGACCATATTCTCAGCAACTTTCTCCCAGTGCCTTGTGGATCCTAGCAGGTGCTCATGATATATTTACTTAATGACTAGAAGAATTATTAAAATAAATACAGTGTCCATACAAGACAGTGCAGCTCTATAGTTGCAGGTGTTTTTCAAGTACTAGAAAACAATAATGTCAATAGGTATGCACAGGCTGGGGACTTCCGTTGCTCTCTCTTTCTCCACACACACAAGGGCTAAGAAGTCAGTGTACCTTAGAGCACCTTTCTCTCTCCCCCATCCACTGGTGACATTTTTCCACATTTTAGTTTTTCTCCAAACTTCCTGGCCCAGAACAAAGTGCCCCGTGAGGGAGCCCTTTCTTGCTGCTTCCTGGCTTGGCCTGAAGTCAGGCTCAGCAGAAAGGAGCTGCACAAATAGGTCTGCCGTCCTTGGGTCGCTGGCCAAGTGGAGAAGGCTCGCTCTGCACACTGAAGTTCTAGGCACGTTCACCAAGGCAAACGCTTTGCTGTTTCTTGCCCTACCTGCCCCCTCTCCCTCACCAGTGACGAGCGTTACTGTTTTTCCTGCTCCTTTCTTTCTCCTTCGACTTTTTCACCCCTTTGAGTCAGCATCAGTGATGTGATCTTCCCAGGCACGTTAGGTCTTGAGTCTTGCTAAAACAAGGTTCTTGGGAACAAAGGGAACTCAAGTTCAGGGTTAAGATGCTAAAATGGGATTGTTCTCCTATGGCAGTAAATTGGTATGCCACTCTCACCACTGCCGCAGATAAAATTAACCATGCGTTGAAATCATTGCAATAGGCAGTGTCATCAAAGCTTATTTGTAATGAAAATATGATGTTTCAAACCTAAACTCAGGAGTATAATGAATGTAGGACCATATGTTCCCCTCCCACGTAGGGCTGCAGAGAGGAGATGCTATTTAAAATATATAGCTGTGGATAGGGCTCCTGGTTTTCTCTGCAGTTCTCTCCCTTGTCCCATAGGTTGTTGAGAAAGAGTGTAGACAGGGCAGAGGGGACTCAGCCCGGCAGGGGCAGCTTCTGGGACTGAAGGGGCCTGTGGGAGGGTGAAGTTTACTCAGCCTCCCAGTCAGTGCCTCTTGAGTGTTCCTTACTGATCTTCCTGTGACCTCACACTCGCCCTAGCAATTGTGCTTGGGAAACTTTTATACCAAGGAAGAGCAGAGACAGGCTTGGTGAGGGAACCCCAAGACCCATGCTTGTGCTCAGAGGCTCCCAAGGGCAGGGTCATTTGGTGTTCTGGGACACTGTAAACAGAAGGACACACAGAGGAAATCACTCTGGTCACCGGAAGCCCTCTTTCTCTGGGTAGCTTTTGCCGGGCCAGTGCTGCTTCTCTGGAGGGGCTGATCACTGTCAAGTATCCAAGGTTGCTGACCATGAAGGTGCTGGGGCTTCCGGTCCAGCCACACTGAAAACCCCAGAGCAGAGGTTAGGAGATGTGGGCTTGCACCTAGCTCACTGGGTTATTTCAAGCTGTTGCTACTAGAGAGGGCAGAGCGGGAGAGGCCCGTTACTGGTTTCAATCCAGGCTTTGGTGCCATCCTAATTCAGGCAGCTGTAACAAATCCCGCAGAGTCAGTGGCTTATAAACAGCAGAAATTTATTTGTCACACTTCTGGAGTCTTGGAAATCAAAGAACAAGGTGGATTAGGTGTGTGGTGAGGGTTCCTTTCTTGTGAACAGATGCTATCTTCCTGCTGTGTCCTCACCCAGTGAAAGTAGATCGTATCTCTCTGGGAACTTGTCATCAGGGCACCAACCCCAATCAGGAGGCCTCTGCCCCACGAGTTCATCACCTCCCAAAGACCCACCTCATATGACCATCACGTTGGGAGTCAGGATGGTAACAGATGCATTGTCGGAGGTGCCCAGACATTCTAATTGCAACAGACATTTAACAGCTGTGAGATCTATTGCAAGTAGCTTATTCTCTCTGACTCTTGACTTTTTTCATCTGGAAAACAGGGACAATGATTATGTCCAAAGCCTTTAGTGGATTAAATGAGATATTGAGTGTAGAAGGGGAATCAGAACATAGTAAGTGATCAATAAATCTCCACTATGAATACAATGCTGTTGCCTCAGATGGGATCTGTCTCTTTGCTAAATCTGAGCCGTTCCAGTCTCCTCCCTGTCTGCCAATCTGGTGTCCACGGGACATGGAGTGTGGCACCCTGACAGACTGTGGTGCGGTCTCACCAACTGGCAGAGTCTTGGGATCATCCCCCTTTCCCTGCAAACTGGTAACACCAAAGTCTAGTTTCAAAGATCTTTTCGCAGAGATTACGCGAGATAACCCTTGCTGGAGCATCCCAGGCACTTCATGTCTGCGGGATGCTTTGTTTCCTCTTCCACCCGGAGCTCCCTTGCTCTGGTTCTCATATTGTTCTTGGGCCTGTTAGGACGTCATCTGTCCCAGAGATAGGCGCAACCTACAGAGGGGGCTTGTGAGAACTAAAAAAAGGGATTGAAGATTTAAGGAATATGTTTCGGCTGGAGGGATTCCAGGCACCTTTTATAAGAATGAGAAGATGAATTTAGACGTGTCTAAGAGTATACAAGGAGGAGGTGGGATTTGGTGGGGCATAGGGCGTTGAAGGTGACTCATCCAGCCACTTCCATCTTGAGTCATCTCAGATAAACGACTACTTCATTTCTTCCTCTATTAAATCATATTATCCAAACTCAAATCCTCCAACCAGTTGCTATATATAATTTTCTCTTTGCCAAGTGTGTACTATATTATTGTAGACTCGGGCAGGCCTGCAGCTTTTCTCCAGGCTTGTTAAATTAATGAGGTGCAAATGAGAGAGCGGCCCTCCAGCGTTCCTCCTCAGATGTGGATTTGATCTCCTGACAGCTGGGTGCTTAGTGACCACAGAGGTGCCCCTTGAGCTCTTCTCCCTCAGCTTTTAGCTGAGAAATGGGAAGGCCGGTCCCTGCTTTCTGTGAGCAGGACTTGTAGGTCGAGTGAAACAGTTAATTCCGGAGAAGCGTTGTTCTGGCTGTGCTGCTGGTGAAACGGGGCCATGGGAGACAAAGCGGGTTAGTCCTCCTTCAGGCTTGATGCCTGGCCCCTCCACGGAGAGGTTTTGTTTTTCAAAGGTGGGGGCTGCTTTGGGGAGAGAGAAAAGGGAAGTGTCCATGTCTCATCTCCTTCGTTTTGATCAAACATCTTTTAGAAAGGTTTCCTGACAAAAGTGCCTCCCGGGCCACATCAGGAAAACAGGTTTGGCATTGCGCTTTATGTTGAGACAATGCAAAACAAAATCCCTCTCCAATGACTGCATGATAAAGGAATAAATTGACTGTACAAGGTGATGCGTTTGATAGGTCATTCTTGCCGATGCACTAGAAACACCTCCTATTAAGAACAAAATGAGGACAAATTTGTTATGCACCTTTTGTTATTTTTAGATTGCATTGACATTTTTTTCCAGGTTGGAGACTATTATTCTGAACTTCCTAATAAATAGCAGTGACTTAGAAAATGTTTTATTGTGTTGACCTCTACTTGATTTTCTATGCAAGTGGAAAAAACTATTACGAACGACCAATCAACACTTTAAATATCCCAAGTGTATATGTTAGGCTTATAAATAGATGTGGGTATGGCTTTTGAGCATATTTTTATCAGCCTGCCTAAAGGGAAAGGGTCTATTATATATTTTATATATGTATTTATATATATTATAAATTTATATATTATAAATTTATATATATTATATATTTTATATATACACACACATACACACACATATATACACACACACATATGTCCCTATATTTATCTATTTCTGAGAATGGGAGAAATGGTTCATTTAAGGACTATTGTGGTTCTAGAGATCATGTGACTGATAAAATGTTAAAACCAGGTAGCGTTCTAAAAAGACTAATATTCCACTGTAGTTTGTCTTTGGTGAGAGCTGTGTAGGGCAATTAGACCAAGATGAAGTTCTACTGCCATTTTCCTGTGTAGCAGAGGGATGCGGTGGACAGTCGGGCTGAAAGTGTGGATCGGGGACTCACCGCAAGGAGACTCACTTCGAGGAATGGCACCTTTCAATGTTTGGGAATTTTTCTTTTAATTTTCCTCCAACGTTCCTCCCCTAGGAGGGTGGGTAGCACAGCTGTTCTCTGTAGCTTCTCTCTGGCAGGCCGACAGGAAAATCAGAGAGCTGCTGGAGTCCCTGACTTGGCTCATAAATAGCGGCCAGCCAAGTGCTCAGTTTTGAGATGCCTGTGTAGCTCGTTGACTGCACGTTCTGGCTGGGATGCTAATGGTTTATGCGGCCTGCAGGTGACAGGAAGATTTCTGCAGGCAGGGCTTTGTTGTAAATTCAACCTGCCATCACCTCCAATGGATCAGAGGTGGTTTCCGAGTGATCACGGGCTTTTTGAGTTACCGCGGGGAGAGCCGCGATGAATGATGGGCCGGCTGAACACAGCTGTTGCTCCCTGTCCTGCAGAATTCCAGAGGCTGCTTCAGAAGCGACTGTGCTATGGGGAATCTGGAAATCAGAAGTGAGGCCCAATGGGTGTGACAAGATGGAGACTTCAGTGAGGACAATGTAGGAAATGCTCAGAACTTTTAGCTGACTATCCCAGAATAAGGAGCATAATTCACTCACCACGTACTGATCTTCATGATTCCCGTTGATTATGAATAGCTATTATGTCTTGTTCCTGTAAAGGACTTTTTAGTTCGCACATTGTCCTCATATCTGTTATATGGTCTTATCCTCATATCAAATAGACATTTATGGAAGGGGCAGTCCATTTTCATAAGACCACTGAGCTCCTGTTGTGAGTACCATAATGTTGTTGAAAGTTAAGTTGCAAGGAACGCTCCCCACCCACTGAGCACATGCGCAAGAGAGACAGGTAACTGGCAACTGGGAAACATGTCGAAGCTGTCCTCCACAAGGTCCTTCCAAATTAAGGCAAGCAAGAGAGGATTTTTTTGCTCTTGCTCTTCTTGGTGGGATTGCAATATCCCATGAGCTCTGCGTGCCTGGCCCAGTCTTTACTGGGACCTCACATGAGTTCTTGTATTTACTGGTCAGAGAAACTACAACTGCTGTTAGCTCTGCTTTGCCAGAGAGGAAACTGAGACGCAGTATGAGCTCAAGGTCGCGTAACCGCCAAAGGTATTGGCGGGATTTGAATCTAGGCCACTTGTTCTCCTTGGAAAAGTAGAAAGCTCTCTATTTATGAAGGTATTAGTACTGGAGGATCCCAAAAAAGCCTTCTGGGATAACCCTTTCTCAGTACAAATGTTATCCTTTCAGAGCAGTCTTAAACTTGTCCCCTTCATGATTTTCTTTTCTTTTCTTTTTTTTTTTTTTTTGCTTTTTGGAGACAGGGTCTCACTTTGTAGTTCAGGCTGGCCCTGAGCTCACTATGGTGCCCAGGTAAGCCGCCGCGAACTCAGCAATCCTCCTGTCTCTGCCTCCCGAGTGCTGGGATTACAGGCGTGAGCCACCACGCCCAGCATTATATGTGGTAACTGGGGATTGAACTCAGGCCCTTGCGCTTGCAAGGCAGGCGCCAGAACCACTGAGCTAACCCTCCGGCCCCCCCTCATGATTTTCTATGAAGTTTACCATGCGAAATTATAGTCATGACTTTTTTTTTTTTTAAACTTTGTGAAGGCTGGAGAGAACCCAGTGCGTGAACACAGTGCCCTTTGGAGGGCACGTTCCTCAAGGGTTGCTGGGAACCCAGCACTGAAGGGTGCAGAGGAGAATCTTAGCCCAAGATCAGAGCTGTGGTGCAGGGGAGAGACAGGGTAAAGAATCCGAGGGTGTGAATTTGAGACTGATGG